>CBVK0101603372.1:0-37378 GCA_900067695.1 Picea abies
ATTAAATTCCTATCTAACTGCATTAAATCTATTAAATGCCAACTATCTACCTAAAGGACGAGAGCTATCCGCTCAAGGTCCATTACAATATACAAAGGTGCTTCCTCTTAAATGACTCAATTAAAATTTGCGCAACAGTCCCAAAGCGTTTTTCAAAATTTGTGCTGGCTTATCCAGCTGTCCTCCGCTCCGCGCTGGCTCGCTTGATGGTTTGGTGATGCTCCTGCATCACTGCAAGTTCCATGAAAGATCTCACCTTTATGTCATTCCTTGGTGTTGACCATCCTTCAATGGATTTTATCTTCTTTGGGTCCACAATTGTCCCTTTCTCTAAAATGATATGACCCAAGTAATGAATCTTCCTCTGATAGAATGAGAACTTGCTCAACTTTGCATAAAGTTGATGCTCCCTCAATATTTATAGAACCATCCTTAAGTGTTTCTCATGCTCTTCTTCTGATTTGGATTCAATAAGGATGTCATCCAAGAATACAATGAAAAACTTATGTAATTATTCTCTGAAAATACCATTCATTAAACACATGAAGACAATTAGTGCATTTGACAACCCAAATGACACTACTGTAAACTCATAATGGCCATACCTCGTTCTGAAGGACTTCTTGCTGATGTCTTCTTCTTTAATTCTCACTTGGTGATATCCCGATCTAAGATCAATCTTTGAAAATTTTTGTGCACCCCTCAGTTGGTCAAAGAGGTCATCTATCTTTGGCAAAGGATACTTGTTCTTTATTGTTACTTTTTTCAACTACCTAAAGTCAATACAAAACCTCAACATACCATCCTTCTTCATTCCAAACCAATGAGTGAAATTTATCAAATGAATCACCTAGACTATATACCAGTGTGATGATCAGAGAATTCCTATTATAGAATGGTGAGCATATATGTTTGAGTCGAAGAACCCATATTGATTAATATGGACGAGGTATGGACTATGCATTATCTACATGGAAATAATTAATAAACATAATAATCGATGGCAGCGATATGAGAAGGGAGGTAATGATGGGGGGATATGATTCCACGAGAGAGGATGGATCTAAGGGGGTTTTATTCATGTGTCTTAAATCCCAATCCTTTTTCCTAAAATTATTGTTTTGAGTGAACCTTCTAATTTTTCCCTTTTGAGTGTACAAGAGCCCAATCATTAATTACATGTAAGAGGGTGGGTGTGAGAAGTCACATCCCATATTTATTGAGATAATGGGGTTAGTACAATCAACATTGGGGAATGTGAGAATCAACATGCTTGGGTAAAAGGGAAATTCAAATCACTGTTGGGAAGAGTTTTTACATGTTTTTGGAGCAGGAAGAAGAGTGTTTGTGTTGGAAAGAGAACCCGCCATGCTTTGCATGGAAGGAAAAATTATTGGGATGTGTTTGATGTTGAAAATAAGGTTGTATTCCTTTAGCATGGGTTGTATGCTTGTAAGTGCATTTCCCATTGAGGAAATGGCTCAAGAACCATGAGAAGGTTGTTGTGGGAAAGCCCAAAACCACTGATAATTCTTGGAGTCCCCAACTACAATATTTCCTGGCCAAATAAGTGCATTGGAGCCCTGTAAGGAAAGGGAAATTTCCGAGGGACTGTGTGTCAGAGAAGGAGGATCCCATTCCTTGGGTTGTGCAAGTTGATGGGAAAGAGAGTTGGAAGATTGGAATTGTTGCTGGAGTGCAGAACCTGGGTTTTGGGCTACTGTGTGTGGAGAGTGGACAACCAAGAGGTATAGAAATCCTTGTGGACTCATAGCCTTAGCTCAGGGGTGGCTTGCTATTGAGATAAAATGAACAAGCAACCTATGGATGGGAGGAACATCCCCTATAAACAACTAGTTGGTTCATATATATTTAAATATAAGTTTATGCTATCTTTTATCTTGTTTATTGCATTGTGTATATGTTTATTGAAATTTGTTACATTTGCATAAATAACATGCATCCATGTGTTTTACAATTCTTGTTAATTGCATGAATAAATTAGTATACAACCTGCTATTAATTTTGTTGTGTCGAATAATTTTTTTAAATGGGTTTAGCAAGCTAGGTTCTTTACACAATATTGCAACAAATGTTGTTTAATGTCCTGGGGGTCTAGCTCAAATGGTTGAAAACTTTAACCTTCATACTGAAGGTCTTAGGGTCAATACCTTAGGTTGGATACCTCTGTTGTGTGCCTCACTTGATATTCCTATCAGTTCAGGCATTGCAATTAGCATTGATGGGTTTAAACTCGGCAACATTTGCCAAAATGAAGGGAAGTTTGAGGGGGATTCCCCGTGAGGTTTTCCTTGAGAAAAATGTTGTTTAACAATTTTGTAATTTTAGTTTCCAATTGTTCCACAAAACCCCCTCAATTTGAAGGACCCTTTCTTGACGAGAATAGGTATATATGTTAAACATAATAGAGGGAAATATTATATTAAAATAAAATTACATTAATTAATATAATTTTCCTAAAATAACACAAGCTCCAACACACTTTGTAATGGGAAACTTGGCTAGTAGCAAGGAAGATAATACGATGTTGCATGCAATATTTTCAAGGAAACACTCATTTTTTTGGTATGCTTCTTGGAAGTCATTTTGAGGTTATGGTCTGCTTCTATTCCTAATCAAAATTCATATAAGGAAAAATCAATCACATGTTGTTATGAGATTTTTTTTTTAATAAGGAAAAATCACATGTTGTTATGAGATTTTTCTTTTTAATAGATTCACAATCGATAATACAATAATGCTTCATCTATGCCCATAAGTGTGTGCACTAGTTAGAAAGATGGCAAATTGTCTAAATATCATGTATGTACTTCCAATATTATCACCGACCACTAAGATTTCTTACAACTCATTTTTATTTTAAATTTTTAAAATGGTACACTATAAAAATATTCAAAACAAAGGCAAAGTTTATGAAAATAGAGTACATAATAGAATAAACCCATGTAACCCAAGGTATGATATTCAACTTTTGGGTTGTGTTGTAACTCTAATATTTTAAAATTTCTTAAAAAAAATTAAAAAAATTGATTTAAAATTAGTCGAGGGGAGATGAATTATCAAAATTTTGGCTTGAGAAAAAATCAAAGGTTTCTAAGTGTCCATATTTGGCAAATTAAAAAAAGTGTGATTTGAAAACATGTTTAAATAATGAGAGAAGAAAAGCCAATCGGGTGCTTAATCAAAAGTGTCCATATTTGGACATTAAACAAAGTGTGATTTGACAACATGTTTAAATAAGGAGAAAAACAAAACCAATTGGACACTTAATTGGATGATAGAAGATGTATGTCGATCAACAGATAAAATTCTTTGCAAGAGTTTGAAATTGAGGTACATTAACTCGATTTCAAAGTCCCACAACCACTTACCACCTTCTATACATGTGTTAACTCTATTGGTTGTGGGACTTTGATATCAGGATCTAAAACCACAATTTCAAACTCCTGCAAACAACTTCCGGTTTTAAACCGTTAATACTCGCTACCCTATAACCTTTAAGGTAGTTGGAAACATTAATTACATCAATGCATAAATTTAAACAACAAATTAAAAGGCGACAATGAATTTTTAACACAAGTTACGATTAAGTGTTGTTTTATAAAAGAAAAGGGAAAAATAAACCATCAACCTCAGATTTCTTTCACATCTTGCATGGAGTAAAATTCAGGATTTTTAGCGAGATACTCAAAGACAAATAATTTAAGTCATCAAATCATTACAGACATTTCACAAAATCTTTTTCTTTAAAGGCATTTTCATTCAGGACGTTAAGGAAAACATTCTTTAGAGAAAATTTGTGAAAAATTATTAGACGATGTTTTCTTCATTTCAAAGTATGGCTCCTAAGAAAAATAGTTTAGCTTCCCAACAACATGAATCAATAAATCTAGATTAAAAACACTTTGTTGACAGAGACCAAGATATTTTTGAAACCCAATTGTCTAGGAGAACTGCTAAAGTAATTCATAATTTAGTTTTTTCGAGATTTACTGATAATTAGAGGATATTCCTACCCGGGACCGTGGATTGGCATAAGGTATAGTCCCTAAAACATTTCTTTTCCCTAAATTCATTCATATGTGTGCTCAATCTTATGACCCAATTTAGAGGGTTGTGCAATCCAAAAATAAGTAGTACATCTTATTCTCTGTTTCAGAATTTGTCATATCTGAAATATTGTTATTACCTGATAATCAATAGATGTTAGATGATAATGAACTAGGAATTTATTTTAACTTGGTATCACTAGAAAAAAAAAATATGTTTTTATTGAAATTATTACCAATGGCTACAAGTTTTCTAGAGTTAAAGTTTCCATTAAGTTCTTCTGTTCAAAGAATTAGTAAGGAAAATCATAACAATGATTTGTTTAATTTTGGGTTATGACAAGGATATTTTAGTGGATGAAATTATTTTATGGTTCATCCTTAATATTACTTAGTCAACTAAGAATTATTTTTCCAAGTTTTTATCTAATAGCATCCATGAATAACTAGTTCATTTTCAATCATGGGAATATTTCACATTGATCCAGATTATTTTCGGAACGAAATGAAAGTAGAGATATTCCAATGAAATACTCATGAAAATTGCCAGAAACAGAGAAATACAACAATACTTGATTTCTATTAATGAAAGAATTGCAAAGAGACTGCAAAAAATACAGAGTGCAAGACTTGTTAGAATGGTGACAACTTTATCTCTGAGAAGGGATGTGACGACTACGCTTATTCGCAAGAAGATGATTACAATGAGGCTTTGAAGGACTTTTTATGATAAACATGAATGCCAAAACCCTATACATCCAAAAACCTAACCCCAGGAGATGAAACACCAAAAGTCATGTGGGCCCCGTTTGGGTAAGTTAGTACATTAACTTCTCAGGGTCGTAACTTTTGCATACGATCTATGTTTTAGGCAGGTGATAGCCCATTGGAAAGGTCTTTTCGAGAAATACACATTATGCCATCAAACTCAAACTTCTTCTATAGTTTGACTGTGGATCGCCAAGAAAACACTGTTTAGGGCCCCAAAATGACCCTGGAAGTACATAAAGATGTGTTGACATGAAAACTTCCAAAATAAGCCAGTTGGATTAGGTGGGCGGCCACCAGTATCTACTTGGAAGACATGTAGTGCTTCAGACAACCCCAAAAGTGTAGAACCCACAATTACAAAGAAGTACAAAATAACGTGCTAAACTAAAAACTAACAAGATGAGCTAGTTTGAATAGGTGGGTGGCCACCAATATCCACCTGGATCACAAATTCTAGTCATATTTAATATATCTTATGTTATATCATTAGTCAATCCATTTTCAACATTTGGAATTAAAGACAGTTGATCAACATAAAAAGTTCCAATTAGTTTTATAATGGACTCAGGTAGTAAGGGATTGTGACCAAAGAGATGGCTTCAAAACATTTGTAGATACATTTATGTCCATGGCTTATACCCTAATACATAATAATTGTCCTCCAAGGATATTTCCTGAATGTAGAATCTTTCTTCAGTTAAGCCCACAATTGAAGTATGGAGATTGTTATGGTTTTTTAGGATTACACAATTTTAAGAGTTTATGGCTTAGAGTTGAAACCTTGCAAACTTCTAGTTTTTCTCACTCTTACGATTTTTTCCTTAGAGTATATCAAACAAACGATAAACTAATACCATATTCACTTTACTTCAAAAAATAAAAAATCTTACTTTATGTTTGCTAATTGAAGTTTCCTCTTTTATAGTTAAAACTAGAGCATCATTTAACATAGTTTAAAATATGGTGAAACCTTTCCATTTTGAAGAAGATAAGTTTTTTCAATATGATCCATGCCATTTGATTTCTAACATGAGAATTGTAGTTGGTTCTCCACCATGTATTCATCATGAATATGAAGGAACAAAAAGACCAGAAAACATATTATCATGGCCAGGAGTTCAAAAAATATTGCAAGGACAAGGTCAAATATTAACCCAATAGAAGAATGTGATAGAAGAAATAAGTAAATGAAGTTTTGTTTCCACTTTAGTTATCAAAATCGAAGATGATAAATCAAATAAGGGAATGGAATTTGTAATGGAGACTCTAAAGAAATCATAGTTTCGTATAAAGATGTCAGAAAAAGATGATCCAATGGAGGAAGATATACCAAAACCTCTGACCAAAAATATGATAATAGATTCAAATTCTAAATCTGAAGAAGAATCCAATAAGAGGTAGCATTTGGGTAATTCATCAATTGAAAAATCACTAGTTTCAATAATCTAAATTTCATCATCCAGTGATCCCGCACATAAAGCCACAAGCAGAGTGATTCTAGGAGGTGAAGTTTCAAAGGAAGTGACACCATCAGAAGAAAAGGTTGGTGTATTTATAGAGATGAATTTAAATAAGAAGATGGATACACAAACCAAATAAAGCATACTTTATTAGATCAATCATGAAGGACCTGCACCACCTAGATTATTATCATCAATTAATTATGAAAAAGGAACTTTAGATATGGCAATTTTGCATCCTAAAGTAGATAAGCTTGAAAAAGATCTCAGGCCTAATAAATATGAAACTACCAGAGTGAGTGTTGACCTAGATCAAATGCCACCAGAAGACAAGATTGAATGGAACACAAATATAGGTAATATGGTGTCCATAGATCTGATACAAGAAACAATTAATATAAGAAGGTTGAAGATGAAAATTAATGGGATGGAAAATCAACTGAAGATTGAGAAAATCAAATATATATTAGTGATTTAGAGGTTCAAAAATATAATTGCTTTAGGGCAATATCCAAGAGATAAATCTAAGATTTCATCTCTAATTAAAGAAAAGAACTTCTTAGAGGAATATTGAATTTACCAATTAATGAGCATGTCAAACCAAAGCAAATAGTTGAATTAGAAAGAGATAAAGATCACTTGATGTAATATCCCAGGTTGACCCTAGTTGTAATTGTGTGTGTGTATTTCATAGGCTAATGAGCCAGGATATTATGTGCCTGAGTGCTTATGTGACTATTAAGATAAGATTTTAGATGATAAAAGGCCAGCGTGCCTAACATTGTATTTTGTAATCACACACTCATATATTAATAAAATCACACCACTGCTACAGACCAATTTGACAAAAGAGTAAGGGGGCATAAAATCCACTAGAAGGGAAAGGGGGCTAAGGGTTTAGGAAGAGAGCTAATCCATAGGGGCTTAAGCCAAGGGAAATATTATTAAATATTTCCTAAAGTCACTTTATGGGATATACCATTTTATTCTAAGTTCCCAAAGGGAGGGAACGAATCACCAAGTGGGTGAAAAGGAGGATCATAAGGTGACAAGTTTTATTTTATGCACATGCAATATATTGGGAAAACTTAGTGTAATTTCTCATCTCTTAACCATCATTCTCTCCAAAGAATTTGGGGTAAATTCTATCTACCATTCTCACAAGGGGTGGAGAGGACCACTCTCTACTACCATCATTTGTACCATCTCCCTACTCCTTCTATACATACTGGTTTCCATCTCCATCTTTGCTTAAGGAAACTTGAAGTGAGATTGCTGGAAATTAAGTAGAAGAAGCAAGTTTTCAGGCCTCTATGCATTCTCTCCAGGTGAGATAAGTGTTGTCGAAGAAGAAGGTTGTCAAGCCCATCATCATTCTCTCTAGGTGAGAGAATTGATGAGAATTGTTTTCTCGAAGTGCCAATTGCAGCTACATGGATCAGATGCTTTCGGTTCGACTTGTTGTTGAAGCCTTGGAAGGGAAGTGGGGAAGCCAAAGGAATGTTGAGTAGATAAGGGACAGACTTCCTCGGGTGGGACAAACATGTGGTGAATGAGGGACTATAGATGGGTGGAATTGGAACTCAAATTTGAATAGTACTACAATTTAGCAGACTAGTCTGGGATAGGAATCCCTTTTCCCAAGTGGAGTTTATGACCAAATCGAGGGTGACCTTTTGTTGAGTTATAAGAAGTAGAGTCTAAGGCTGGGAGGAAAGTTGGAGGTTTGTATGCAGTTGGTGGCTATTTATATCAAATAAGTACCCACCATGTGTTAGTTTAAATTACTATATGAATGAGTATGTAATCTTGTGTGGGATGCTATTGTGGAAATGCTCATGTACTTCTATTATGGGTATTTGTTGTGTTAATTATACTCAAAATACATGTTGTTAAACTTGTACAAAAGTTGTGATATGTGAATGTTGTCATGGGTTTTTACTGTTGTAATTATCCTTGAATATTCGTTGCAAAGATTGTTCATGTATGAAAATGATATGTTACAGACATTAATAATTGCAATTGTAACTATACTTGTGTGCATATGTTGTTAGAGTTTCCTAGAATTGTACATTCTGTGTATATGCAACCGATGGCATATTTATACCATAAAAGAGTCAACTATGTATTTGTTAAAATTATTGTGCAAATAGTGTATTCCTATTATGTATATTTGTTGTTTCTAACATTCTTCAGTACATTCGTTGTTAGATTTGCACATGAGCTGGTGATTATGTTTTATTTTTATTTTTTTATCATGGTAATGGCTGTCGGATTTACATTTGTGCATATTTGTTGCTAGAATTGTTTAGAACTGTAAAATTTTGAGCATGCACATGGTATGTGTAATTATTGGTGTGATATGTACAGTGCTTACTTGTGTGTGTGTGTGTGTGTGTGTGTGTGTGTGTGTGTGTGTGCGTGTGTATTACACACACACACACACACACACACACACACACACACACACACAAGTAAGGGTTGTACATATCACACCAATAATTACACATACCCTGTGCATGCTCAAATTTGTACAGTTCTAGGTAATTCTAGCAACAAATATGAACAAATGTATATGCACAAATATATATGTTCGAATATATATACATACTATTGGTGTTAAGTATAAACTTGCACATATGCAAAGTATTCTCACATAATTCACTAATATCATATTTTTACATAGCGTGATTATGCCCAGCTAGGGATGGAAAAACCCTATTTTTGTATGGATAGTGTGTCAGAGGGATTTACCCAGTGGACGCTGATAAATGAGAGCCTTATCCAGTTTTGGAAGGGTTTTGTAGACTTCTGAAGGGCTTGTTAAGCATTAGAATTTACTTAGAATAATTCCCTAAGCCGCCAAGTCTTGGATTGAACTATTAACTTGAGAAATCCCATGTCTTTCCCCAGAAAGAATCTTAGTCATCGAATTTGGCATAGAGAAATAATCTTGGTCATTGGTCGAGGTCCCTCGCATATGAGAGCTTGCAAAGGATCGATTGTTTATAACCGTTGGATCACATGTGAATTAAGTCTAGACCGTTGGGTCAAAGTCCCATGTGCATGAACCATTGAATCAAGGATTAAATGTTGACCGTTGATCAATGAAGGATCAACGATCCATGTTGATAGTGCACACTTAAAGTGTTTGGGATTTAGAATGAAGGAAACCCTCGTGAGTGGTAATTTAAATACCATCAAAGGGCACACGATGATGATTAAAGACACAACGTAACCCCAGAAGTGGTTTGGAAACCACACTTGACACCCGCGCTACACTAAATGGGAATATTGCTTGATGAAGGTGGCAATCTTTGGTGGTTTGATGCCAAAAGACGTAGCTTATGGTCAAAACCCGAGGTTATGTAAGAAGGAGGATATCGACGATCAAGAAGTAGGAACGTGGCAATCATCGATAAGAGCAATGTTTGGAGTCTAATATTTGAATGATCTCAAACTTTGATAGTAGTGGGTCCTTCAGATTAGTTTGGTCCACTGGATTGAAAATACCCCAAATGGGTAGGACTCAGAGGATCAATCCTGGACATCAATCAGAGACCAATTAAGATGTAATATTGACTATTGATCGACATGGGAACCATTAGATGTGATTGAGAGGAAGGGTGATGTCATGTTGACATCACACCGATGAAAAGAGTCTACGTGTACGAGGTAGACACATGGCAGCCTGTAAATGATTGAGGTAATCTGGCATGGGTCCTTGTCGAGTGAAAGACCTTGGAAAGGTGATTTGATCATGGTATTTGATCAAAGTGGGCATCATAGGAACCTAACTATTGGTTGGATACTATAACCATCGAAGAAATTCAAGGTAAGGATGTTGGAGAACTTCGATGGGAAGACTCCGAGGAGCAATCCTAACCGTCCATTGGAGCCCAGATGAAAGTAATCCTAATCGTTGATCTTGATGGGTCTCGTTTAGACAAGACCAGATCGGAAGAAAAGAGTCTACGTGTACGAGACAGACACATGGCAGCCTGTAAATGATTGAGGTAATCTGGCATGGGTCCTTGTCGAGTGAAAGACCTTGGAAAGGTGATTTGATCATGGTATTTGATCAAAGTGGGCATCATAGGAACCTAACTATTGGTTGGATACTATAACCATCGAAGAAATTCAAGGTAAGGATGTTGGAGAACTTCGATGGGAAGACTC
This sequence comes from Picea abies, assembly GCA_900067695.1. Lineage (NCBI taxonomy): Eukaryota > Viridiplantae > Streptophyta > Pinopsida > Pinales > Pinaceae > Picea > Picea abies. The sequence goes on from CBVK0101603372.1 coordinate 10,481, forward strand.
CGAGGAGCAATCCTAACCGTCCATTGGAGCCCAGATGAAAGTAATCCTAATCGTTGATCTTGATGGGTCTCGTTTAGACAAGACCAGGAGGAAGGTGATTTCATGCTGACAATGATGATGTCACCCACCCATTGCACAAAGGATAGGTGTTAGTACTTGGAAGGAGATTCTAGTGATCGATGATGACATGTATGCCATGACAGTCCATGTGGAGGGTCCATGTGTCAATTGGCTATTTTTCCATGTGGAAATGTGTTATCGCACTTTGAGGGGGTGAAAAGTGGCGTGGCCTAAGTGCCACGTGTCAAGCTAGGTTGTGGAGTTGGGTAGGACAACGTGTCCTGGGTGCCATCTTGGTTGCCACATAGGTTTTTTCTTAAGAGAGGCTAAGGGGGAGTGATGTCAGGATGATCAGAGGTGCCAGTGTGTCTAGAGAAGCACATGTGGCAGCCCATAATTTGTAAACCCTATCGATATTATCCCTTGGGACAGGTGGCTAAATCCTATCCCTCAGATCTTTTGACAACAGATCTTATTCGTTCACCAGAGGGGGAACCAGTTAGAGTGGGTCACATTTCTGAAGGAGGAAGTACTCTAATAGGAGTACTCCGAGGATTGATCTGGGCCACCGATTGGAGAGTGGATGCAATGCATGAAAATCATCGATCTATCGTGGGATCCACCAACGCGATTATGATGAGGATGGGGAAGGTTGTTAAATGTCGTGCAAGTCGAAGATCTAGATGCAATAAGAGCCGTAGATTATCGGATCACTAGGACCGTTTGATTTGTCGGAGGTGGATTCCATTGAACTCAACTGTTGGAGTGTGCAAAGTAGTATGGAGTGGAAGCACTCCGATGGGAAGGTTCTGATAGAAGTGAGAGATGTTGTTTGGAATACTGGCAATGTGTTCGTCGGAGGAATGATGTGGTAGATGCAATTTCTTTTTCACGTGGGATGGCACGTGTAGCAGGGTTCCATGTGGCACTGTGGAGGAATTGATGTTGAAGAGACCAAAAACTTTGGAAGGCTGTGACTTTTGATCAAGATCTCATAATTTAGCATGGTTACATTCGTTGGAAAGGTCTCAACGAGTAGAATTAATCTACAAGGTTTAATTGGAAAGATGAAGTAGTTGAGAAAAAGTGAAATTTTGACACCCCATCCCATAGAAGGTACTTAAGGGGTCGGGTATGTTACACTTGAAAAGTCAAGTGAAAATACTTTCAGATCAAAACATTAAATTGGGAAAAATCATTGATAGAGTAAATGAAGAAGAGGAAGCTATTGTATCAGTAAATTTATCTCTCAAAGATAAAAATCCAAGATGTTGAAATGATCAAAGAAGGTTTAGAAGTAGAATAGATTGAGAAGCTCAAAATGCAATTAATAACAGTTTAGAAAAAATTAAGGTTGTTAAAACTAGTGTTTAGTGGAAGGTTTAAAAAATGATAGATTACAAACGCAAATTGATAAGCACAATGCACTTTTATAAACTGCTCATTCTAGCCTAGATGAGAAGGATAAGATCATAGTTGAGGCAAATCAAATAATTGTAGAGTTTGAGAGGATGAAAAATGAATTTGAGAATACAATTTTTGCAAGGAAATGTTTGATTGGAGCAAAACATCATATTTGGGATCAAATCAAATTGATCACCCAAAAAAATAGAATCCATTATGATATTCTTTAAGAAATGAAGGAGCTTGAAAGAGAATTGAGAATTGAAGTTTCTAAGGCATGGGAGAATCTTGCAGATAAATTTTAGATTGTTGATGAAGTCATAAAATTCTTGAATAACAAAAATCAAAATGATTTGGAGGTTTTAGGGATCAAAGACAAGACAACATTTATTATGTAGACAAGCATAGTCTATTTTAAACATAGTCTGATAATGAAATCTCAAAGTAAATGTAATGTTGTGCTTCAATTTGGTCAAGAGTTCAAAGGTAAATTTGCAGAAGCATTTGAACTTCGACTTCCATTCTCATGGAATCAAGACAAATGATTTTATAGTGTTCAAATATATGAAGATTATGTTGATAATGAAAGGAACAATCATGAACAATTTGGTGATGGTAGTGGTCTAATCAAAGGTCTAGTTATTTATGGAAGGTATTCAAAGACTTCATGTTACTTTACACTATTACTCATCTACAGAAAAATATGCCTACGACATCATATGATCTTTATACATAGTTGGATATTTCTACAAGAAGAATGGTTGAGTTCAAGATACCAAAAGGAAATGAAGAGTAGCAAATTTCTAAGTCAAGTAATAAATTTCCATTACTATCTTCCACGTCAACACCTGCATCTGTGTCAACATCAACACCTAAGCAAAAGAAAAATAAGAGCACGTAGCAATGGCTAGCGTATCCTAATATCCTAACTATCTTAAGCACACAAACCAGAGAAATAATGGTTTTTCCAAAATATTTAGGTTTCCACTTTCCCACTCTTCTCTAAATTTGGAAATCGCTATAAAAGAGGTTACGAGAAATAAAAGAAAGGGAAGAAAGAAATATTTCAGAGAGTTATTCCCAAAATTTTTATCTTTGTAATTTTTCAAAGATTTCAATACAACAGTAACACTTGTAAAATTGTTCACTTGTTGGACTTTGCAATTTTCACTGTTAGTATGTTATACCTATGTTTGTAATTTTTCTATTATATCTTATGGTTGCATTATTTATTACTATAATATGTTTATTTTGAGAGAATTACGAATAAAGTATAGAATTTTTCTTGAAAATTTATTTATTTTTATATTATGAAGAATCGGTTCCATCTTATTAATCTGAATTTCACACCTTTTTATAAAGTATGTTTTGCCTTGAGAAAATATATTTAGGGAAATTGTGTTTCTAATTGTATCCTTATTTTATCTTTACTATCATATTTGAAGTTAGTTTAATGGGAATATGGTGCCCTTTGTGAATATGAATGCATGTCTAACTTAATTATGTTTTTAAGCACATTTATTTTCTTTAATTTCATCAAGTGATTGTTTCAATTTTTTCATTTGAAATCACTCAACTTTATTCAATTTACTTGGAGAAACACTCAAAATCAAAATCAACACTTTTGAGGGTTACCCACTCTAACTACTGGAAATTTTCAACTAACCTAAAGCGGGGAGGATATTTTATTCCATAGGGTGATTTGGCCCTATTATTTTCACAAGAACAACTTAAGGAACAATAGATTGCAAACATAGAAGATGCATGATTGGTCTCAATATTTTATCTTTCTGGAACAAATTATGTGAATTTGAGATTTACATCATCTAACTTTCAACCCTATGTATATTAAAACTAGGTTTAAATAGATTTTTTCTAATGCCAATATTCAATGCATAGTCCATATTCAATGCACCACTATCCATCACACAAAATATATGACTTAATCACATAGATAAAGAGTTCATGAGTTGAATTTGTCTACTCTTTCTTAGGTGAGTTTATCTTTCCCTTGGTATTCCGAAGCCTTAGGTTAAACACCCACTCTTATATTTGGTTCAAACATTTGGTTGTAGAGTTTGAGAGGCATACCTAATCTCTATGATGAACGTAGCATAGCTCTTACGAGAGACCTTAGAGAGATATGGACTGAGCTATTGTTGGTCTCTTAGGAGGTATAAAGTGATCTATTATTAGATTCCCTATGTTTTGACATTTTTCAATGAAGTTTTATGCTTTTAGTAGTTCACTATTTTTACAATTTGTTTATAGTTGTAGATTTTAGAAAAGGAATATCATTTGATATTTTAAATTTAGAGCTTATATTGTTGGAGGTTTGACAATTTTCTAGGTTTGAGTGGTTGTTGAAGATAAGTGTTACACAATACATATTGCGTAAACATTTATTATTTTTTCTATTCATTGGTAAAACAATATATTAGCATGATGAAGCTACTTAACCATCCCACTCTTTTTTGTCTATATGAGGACATTTTTTAATGTTGGTTGAACCAAAAAAATCTTTTTAATACTTAGGTGTTGAAAGTAAATACTATGTGTTATCACATATTCTTGCAAGGGGTGTTTTTCCTAAGAGTTGCCCCCTTAGTGAAAGAAATGAAGACAAGGGGGAAAAAACCCCACAATATTGCATTATCCTAAGTTTTTTGGGCATGGGTGTGATTGTGCTAATCGACACGTAGATCTAGGCAGTTGATATCTGCGCGCCCAGATCTACAGTGTGTGCTCCATACCAGACTCCCCCCGACATTCTGCCTTTAACGAAGGGGGGGTCCGGAAAAGAGGTTTCCCTGCCGGGCCCACCGTTATCGTGGCACGTTCTCGTCATTTCGGACCTCCCTGCTCCAAACTGCTTACCACCCCCCCTTCGAAATAGCCCACTTACCGCTTCTTCCTCCTGTTTCCATCTGTCCTCCACTCAATGTCTCTCTTCTACCCATCACATCACCCGCTCTCCCTCCTCGTCCCCTTATCACTCTCGCTTGTCATCTCCCACCGGGTGTTTTACCTCTCACCTCCATCTAGGGAGATGGTCCCCATCCCGCCTATTGTTGCGGCCTTTCCTCTTCCCCCACATCATCACCCCGGGCCACTTCAACTCTGACCTGTCCTAGCGCAGTACCCACGTTTTTCGTTGCTCGCCCATTGGGTCCCCTTGTAATGGTCCAACGAAGCAGAAAACAACCAAGGGAAAACTGCCATGTCCCTCAGATGCATAGTTGACTTGGAGCTCTCCGATCCTGAGGAAGAAGTTATTAAAACAGGTGATGGTGGTTGAACATCGTTTCCACCATAAATGGAAAGCTTAGGAAAGGACTATCAGTTAGTCCACTCAATCGCAGGCCCGTTCTGAAGCACGATTGCATCTGGAATAGTTCACGTTTGACCAGAGTCTACATGCACAGTCTACCAGGAGGCATGCAAATGTAACTCCTTCAATGAGATGACTCGAGCTCGCTTTTGCAGTTTTGGCTCTGAGTATTTAGGACTCATTCTCATTTTTTTTTGAAGGTATTTGGTTGAGCAGAGCTCCCAATCTGTAATTTTGTTTAGCCAACACTGTTCTCTGGTTATGTAATCGACTTGAGACTTTCATGTTAATAGAAGTCAACTTCCTTCTTTCCATTTTGTCTGTAAAATTGTTTAAGACACTCGGGCATGGATGATCCAGTCGAGGATCGTTATGCTGATGTAATGGAGGTTTGATTATAGAAGTATCATGGTCAATTTTATTCATTTCCTTGCGTATATGTTCCTTCTCACATTGAATGGCTCGGGCATGGAGGATCCAGTCGAGCTGTTGCAGTTATAGGATGATGGAGGTTCGATCATACTGCAACTGCAACTGTGTCCCTTGTAAACATATTTCGGTGTTTGGACTTGAGCTCAAGAATGCTCTTGAGCTTGGGTTTTCTTCTCTAAGTTGTTGGAAGGCCTAATGCCCAGAGCAATCTCCTTCACCCTTTCTCCTAAGTCTTCCTTCTGCTCTCGCTTTAACTCAATTTACTGATTGAAGTTAATGTGGCCTTCACTTCCCTGTGCATTTCCTATCTAGTTCCATGTTGAACATCTTTCATGTTGTTGAGTTTTATCCATCGACCATACACATTTAAACCAACATCCACCCCAAACACTGATGGGTATCGGGCTTACCTCTACAGCAATCCAGAGGTGACTTTTGGCGCTAACACTATGGTTATAGAATGAGTGAAATAGGGGAGCTAATTGAGCTTCAGACCATTGGTTTTAACTTTCAATGGAAAAATGTAGGTTTTAGAAAACAAAAGGAGGATTTATCTCTTCATGGAACACATAATAGGGGTGACTTGTGTGATAAATTTATGAGTTTTTATCATGACAAAGTTTATTAGACCAGGATAAAAATATAATCTCTTGTTTGTATCGGAGCCCTATAATATACAACATGTTAAATGCTAATGGTTTTTGGATAGAGTAGTTTGTTGTTATCACATGGCATTCCAAAAATTAGTGTGACAAAAACATGACTAGGCTATAAAATATATTATCATTTTAACATGAAAATTAAAATCTTATTAAGGATTTGTTGGTTTTTGTATAGCGTTTTGTTAAGAAAATAATTGTAGGAGAGGTTAGTAATTATTACCATCATCTTACATATGCTACAAATTATTTTCATAGTAGAAATGTAAATGACAAATAACTATTCAAGGTATGAAGTTTTGATCTAATATAAAATATATGACAATTACTATTTAATATATGACAATTACTATTTATATATGGATTCCATGTGATCTCATGTGAGTTGATTAATGTTCTATTGATTTTTATGTGAGTTGATTAATGTTTTATCGATTTGGATTTTAATAGCAAGATTTTTCTCTAGGCATAGAAGTAACATTAGCAAGTGTTTGTTTCTATTTTATGGAGAAAATTTCATAGGTATTCTTTATTTTTTATATCATTGTTTGTACTTGACATTTTTTTTTTCAGTAATAAAGATTAATATAATTTCATATTGTTAGCTTGGTTTAGAATGGATCTCTAGAACACTAACAAGGGTTATTTTAAGAATAAAATTGTAATTAGATTCCTTTTTCTCTTATTTAAATTTTGTATGGATATTAATGTTTTCTCTAAAGTCTAAAAACACTTTTTGCAAACAAATTCTATACTTTCTACAACTTCTAGATCCCCAAATTATACAAATCAAATTCTTCATATGGAGTTTGCTAGAGATGATATGAGAATTACAACATATGCCTTGTTCATGTATTACTTTGACATATTTCTTATGGTTCATAAGTAATTGATAGTCAAAATTCTTATGGAGTAGTGACAAACATTTAGTATTGTGGGGTCATTCTCAGAATTGCTAGTAAGGTTCTCTCCCTCTAAAGAGTCTAGTCTAATTGACCAATTCTTAAGGTATACCCAATATGATCTTTAATTTTGTGGTCAATCCAACAAACAATGTATCAATGAAAAAAATTTGAGTGGAACAACATTTTATAGTCAAATTTCTTAAATTTTGGGAAAAATACACCCCCCAAAATGTAAATAGTTTCTGAAATTTCGCTAGGCCATAATGGGATACCAATAGAAAGCATGCATATATTAGTCTCACATACATATTTAGAAGTAAAAATAATCTTGTATTATGTTTTTCAGCTCAAGAAATTTTATCTTCACAACCATTTTTTTTTTATAGTGGATGGTTGATTATTTATTGGTTCATATATTTGGAAAGTGTAGTTTTGTTTTCCTTAATGGTTCTCTTATGAGAAAAAATCAAATCACCAGGTTATTGAATCTTATACCAAAGAGTGAAGCTTTTGAATTCTTTCTAAAAACAATATTGCAATATTTAAATCGGAAATCATTTTGATTCATTCCAAACATTTGTTTTCCTTGATGATTCTCTTATGGGAAAAAATCAAATCACTAGGTTATTAAAACCTATACCAAAAAGTGAAAATTTTGAATTCTTTTATAACAATATTGCAATATTTAAATTGGAAATCATTTTGATTCATTTCATACATTATAATTCGTGATAAAATCAAATGTGACTACCTATTGTAGAGGATAAAAATAACACATATTTATGAATATGAATGGTTTAAGAAAGATTACAACCTTCCTATAGAGCCCTGAGATGAACATGATGTTACATTAGATAAAGTACATGTCGCATTTGGTATCACAGAAGTGAGGCTTCCATAATATTCTAGTTATTCTAACGACGCTTAAATGAAATTGATATTTAAAGGATCATGAAATGTACATATTTATTCTTATATGCTATCCTTAATAATGGGTCTCCTAAATGATGAACTTTGAGGCTCATTTTAGGGATGATGTGACTTTCCTTGTATATTAAAATACTTATTTTGAATATGATTAATAAAAATATCTTGGTATTTGTGTATTTGAATATTATGAGATGATTTAATGATTGAGTTGTGTGAAATGTATTAGTCTAGTTTTGATTTTCATAAATTTATGCATTTCTAAAGGTTACTAATCCATTGCTCAAGCAGGTCGAATTCTAAGGGAATCCTTTGTCAACCTACACATAAGATAATAGGGGATTATGTCCCCTTTTCAATCTCCAAAGCATGCCAAGTCTTCAATGGCTTAATACAACCAATCAAACAATATTTTAATTAGATTTTCTGATTGAGGGAGATCAATTTAGGAGGGTATTTGAACCTTGAAACAAGGATTCTTGATTACAAGGCATTCTAAAGAAAAGAGTCTTTCAATCAAAGATTTATTGAAGGGATGATTGATGAGTCCTTTTTAATGAATATTAGCTAGGGTTTAGTCTTAACTTAGTTTTTTTATTCTTAGCATTGAGAACTTTATTTTGAGTTGGTCTATTCAAACTTCTCAAGTACAATTTGATGTTATGAATTAATCTCCTAATGTAGAAAGTGTGTTTTCAAATTCCTTGCTATGAGTGTTTTCTCTAGGTTTCTTGTATAATCCTTGAGTAGGGACCACTCGAGACTGTACACGAGACCTTTGTTTTTTATTATATTTACTTCTTGCAATTGTATTTAGTTAATATTATCATTGTTTGTTGTTATGTACAATTTCCTGCAAGTATTCTTAGTTTCATGTAGTAGTTTTCCAACATGTAATTTCAAGTGGGGTTAGTTGCAAATTGATTTATGTCATTCCATTAGTAGATGATATTAACTCTATTTTACAAAAAATTCAATTCAAATTCAGTTTTTTGGCATGCCATTTCAAGTAAGGTTAGTTTCCTTATGTAATTTATTTAATAGATACTTTTAACTCTTTTTTGCAGTCATTTCAATTATATTTTTTTAGAAAGCATAATCACTTTATAGGATGTTATTTCCAATTGTCCATTTGATTTATGTTCTTTATGTTACAACCTTCTTCTCCCATGCTCAGTATCTCATTTATCCTATGACTATGAGGTGATCATTCCTCAACACAATTAGCTGATTGGGTACCCTTATGATTGTTGTCTTCTTCCTCTCTAACAAGGTGGAAAAAACTCTCCACACCCCCTACTCTTGGTGATCTTGACTTGGGGTAAACATAGTGCATAGCCATCGATAGTGGAGAGTAAGAAGCTAGATGTAAACAGGCTAATATTAGGCATCCTTATTCTTTTTCAAATAGTCACATGCATTTGTAGAATTAGCATGTTTCCTTTTTAGTAGATAGTTGTCCTCGTGTAGTTTATGCATACAATTCATCGTACCTCATCAAAGTAACACATTCATGTTTTGAAAATTTAAATTTAAGTTGACAAGTTTAATAATCTCATTGCAATTCTTTGGCCCATCACCAAGATAAAAAAATTATCAGAGGGCATGCTCAACTGTAGGAAACTTTCTAGGGTTTATACCCTCTTCCTCAAAGAGAATTGGCATAGATTCCATATTGGTAGGTTGGCTGAACAAATCCTATATAGGGTAGATACCTCTAGGCATTTCGTAGATACCTATAAGGATAGTGACGAGGAAGAGAGGGCATATCTCAATGAATTGTATTTAAATAATTTTTCATTTCCTCGCCCATACAAATGGTCACCTAACCCATATGTAGGGGAAGTCTAGCTTAGATCCTTGTTCTCTGGGATACATCATGAGGATATGGGGGTGGATAAATTTCAAAAGAAAAGAGAAGAAGAGACAGGAAGCCACTTATGGATTAGGGTAGAGGCCATTAGGCATGAAGAAATTATTAGCAACCACATGGCCCTAACCTTTGATTTAGAGCTCATTCCCATTCTTGAAGAAAAACAAAGAGGGGAAATTTCCCATTTTGAGGAATCCATCAAACTTTCCAGGGAAGGGGAATTCCAAGCATGACAAGAAATATGGAGTGGCGTTCCCCATGATCGTCAAAAGGTAGAGCCTCACTTCCCTCACAACTTGCAAGTTTCCTTGTTTATGGAAGAAATTATTAGCAACCACATGGCCCTAACCTTTGATTTAGAGCTCATTCCCATTCTTGAAGAAAAACAAAGAGGGGAAATTTCCCATTTTGAGGAATCCATCAAACTTTCCAAGGAAGGGGAATTCCAAGCATGACAAGAAATATGGAGTGGCGTTCCCCATGATCGTCAAAAGGTAGAGCCTCACTTCCCTCACAACTTACAAGTTTCCTTGTTTATGGACCAACTATTTAAGGATCCCTTGAGCAGAATCGAGCTCAAGTGAATTGGGCTTAGATTCAACCCCCTATCATATTGCACCCTATGCATGTAGAGTAACCAGATAAAGAAAAGGAGAAGGAGGAATAGAAGAAAGTAGAGAAGGATGCATGATATCATGGAAAGGGTTCCACTACCCAATTTGTAGATTATGACCTTAGACAAGAATGCATAGAGCAATGAGAATGAGATAGAAGAAGGGGAAATATGAGCTATAAGAAGGATTTTTGGATTGCACAAGGGTTTGTGAGATCTTTAGATATCGGGTGATGATGGGCCTCGTACTTGATGAACTTTGAGGCTTCTTTTGGGGATTATGTGACCTTAATTGTAGACCAAAAGGCCTATTTTGAATATGATTAATACAAATATCTTGATATTTGTGCATTTGAATACTATGATATGATTGAAAGATTTAGTTGTGTGATATAAATTAGTGTAGTTGCGATTTTCATAAATTTATGCATTCCTAAAGGTGTACTAATCCATTTCTCAAGAAATTCAAATTCCAATGGAAGACTCAATCAACCTATACTTGAGATAAAAGGAGGATTATGTCCCCTCTTCAATCTCCAAAGCATGCCAAATATTCAATGGCTCAAGACACCCAATCAAGCAATATCTCAATTTTATTTTTTGATTGAGGAAGATCAATTTAGGAGGATATTTTACCCTTGAAACAAGGACCCTTTCTTATAAGGATCTTGAAGACAAGAGTCCTTTAATCAAGGACTAATTGAAGGGTTGATTGATGAGTCATTTGTCTATAAATAGAAACTAGGGGTTATCCTCACCTTATTATTGTTATTCTTATAATTCATAACTCTATTTTGAGCTAGTGTATTCAAACTTGTCAAGTACAATTTACTATTATGGATTAATATCCTAATGCATAAAGTGTGTTTTTAGATTTCTTGCTCTTAGTGTTATCTCTAGGTTCCTTGTAGAAGCCTTAAGAAGGGACCACTCAAGGTTGTACAAGGGATATTTGTCTGTTGTTATGTTTCATTCCTACATCCGAATTTAGTTAATCTTATCAATGTTTGTTGTTATGTGCCATTTTCCATAGGTACTCTTAGTTTCCTATAACATTTTTCTAGTATGTTGTTTCAAGTAGGGTTAGTTTCTTTATGCCATTTCATTAGTATATTATTTTAACTTTGTTTTGTATTCATTTCAATTATATTTTTCTAGCAAGAAAAACCACTTTATAGCATGTTATTTCTAACTATTCATTTAATTTTATGTTCTTTACACTACAACCTTCTTCTCCCACACTTAATATCTCATATTATCCTATGACTTTGAGGTGATCATTCCTTGACACCATTGTTTGAGTTTGGGTACCATTATGATTGTTGTCTTATTCCTCTCTAACAAAGTGGAAAACACTCTCCACATCCCTTGATCTTGGTGCCCTTGACTGTGGGTAGATAGAGTGCATATCCATCGACAAATGAAAGTAAGAAAACAAAAGTGAAGAGGCTAATATTGCACATCCTTCTTGTTGTTAGAATAATTCTTTCATTACTAGAATTGTCATACTCTGTTTTTAGTAGATAGTTGTCATGGTGTATTTTGCACATACAACACACAACACCTCATAAAAGTAACATGTTCCTAGGTTGAAAATTTAAAGTCAATATGAGGAGTTCAACAATATTGTTGCAATTCTTTGGCCCATCACTTACTTGAGTATATAGGAAATTTCACATAAAAAAATATATATAGTGATTCTTTGGGGATATTTTTTTTAATTTTGTGGGAACATTTGGTGACAAACTATATGTTAGGAAATAAAAATAATACAAGAGAAAAATAATGTTTCAAATAATAGAAACAACACATATAAATCACACGAGATTTATCCTAGAAAACCCTTACAGGAAAAACTAGCCAACAATAGATCTATTATTTCCCTTGGCCAAACCCAACTAAGTCAACCAATCTCTTGGCCCTGACCAAGTGATCATTCACCCCTAAAATATTGACACATTACAATGGAGTATCACCATAATTTTATAGGATTTCATTACATGTAATCCATGGGCTCAATACCACAAGTCACCAATACCATGTGCCTTACATGTAATCCATGGGCTCAATACCACAAGTCACCAATACCATGTGCCCAAAACCACCACTATGGACCTAACAAATTTGACTCTTTCACCGAGTCAAGTTTATCCTAATATTCCCTCCTTTAAATGTGAATTGTGGTTTCCCATGATGACCAGATTAAGTCAAACCTCCCTCAAAGTTAGGGTATTTGAAAATCCTTCATGCTCCCCCCATCACCTAGGTCTATGCCTAGAATTTACCAGTGAAATTTCAAACCTAGGATACACATGCCCATTTACAATCATATTCCCATTTACATTCAACTCCATCTTTTTTTTTTTTTTTTTTTTGTTTTNTTTTTTTTTTTTTTTTTTTTTCGTTGTTACTATCACGATACTTATGGATCCATCCTCTCGCCTTGCCATTCCTCTAGCTCTTGATTCTCACTTCTTGGTAGATTTGCAACCAAGCAACAAATCCAACCACACTTGACATATATATCCATGAGATATAAGCATCCAAGCCATATATCCTTCACACACTCTAATCCAAACTGGCCAAGTGAGTCTTCAGTACTCACTTTCAGGCTCTCTACATGCACATGCACTCGAATCTCGTGGATTCTCCATCCACACACAACTCACCCTCTACTCTTTAAGTCTCTCCACGACCTTCAACATTCCCTGGGGATTTAAACCCTAGCTCTGTACTATGGAATTCACATCTTTATTTTCATCATAGTCAACCATCGCTCTAATACCAGTTGTTAGGAAATAAAAATATGAGAGAAAAATAATATTTCAAATATACCAGTTGTTAGGAAATAAAAATATGAGAGAAAAATAATATTTCAAATCATATAAGCAACACACATAAATCACATGAGATTTATACTGGAAAACCCTTACGAGAAAACCCGTCAATAATAGATATATTATTTCCCTTGGCCAAACCAAACCAAGTCGACTAATATCCTAGCCCCGACTAAATGATCCTTCACTACTCAACTCTTGGCACATTACAATGGACTATCACCATCCTTTTATAGGATTTCATTACATGTAATCTAGGGGATCAATACCATGGGTCACCAATACCAGGTGCCCAAAACCACCATTATTGACCTAACAATTTTGACTCTTTCACTGAGTCAAGTTTATCCTAACATTCCCCCTTTAAACTTGACTTCGGGTTTCCCATGACCAAATCCAACCAAACCTCTCTCAAAGTGAGGGTATCCGAGAATCCTACTTCCTCCCCCCTATCGCCTAGTTCTATGTCTACACTTTACTGGTGAAATTTCAAACCCAGGGTATGCATGCCTAACCAGGTCTTATAGTTGTATGCCCATTTACATTCAACTCCATCAATTTTATTTTATTTTTCTCTTTTTTCATTGTTGTTATCTCGACACTTATGTCTCCATTCTCTCTGCATGCCATTCCTCCCACTCTTGATTCTCGCTTCTTGGTAGATCTGCAACCAAACAACATATCCAACCACACATGACATATCCATTCATCAAATCCAAAAATTCAAGCTATACACCCTTCACACACTCTAAGCCAAACTGACCAAGTGATCCTTAATTGCTCACCTTCAGTCCCTCCGCACAGACATGAACCCGTCTCCCATGGCTTCACCATCCACATATGGCTCATCCTATACTCTTTAAGTCTCCCCTGACATTCAACACTCCCCAGGGAGTTAAACCCTTGCTATGTACTTTAGAAGTTGTGAATTTATTTTCATCACAGTCAACCATTGCTCTGATACATGTTGTTAGGAAATAAAGATACAAGAGAAAAATAATATTTCAAATCATAGCAACAACACACATAAATCACATGATATTTATCCTATAAAACTCTTATGGGAAAAAACAACCAACAATAGATCTATTATTTCCCTTGGCCAAACTCGACCAAGTTGATCAATCTCCTGGCCCCAACCAAGTGAGCCTTCACCTCAATTCTGGGCACATTACAATGGAGTATCACCAACCTTTTATAGGATACCATTACATGTAATCCACGAGCTCAATACCATAGGTCACCAATACCATGTGCTCAAAACCACCATTGTTGACCTAACAACTTTGAGTCTTTCACGAGCTCAAGTTTATATTAACACTATATACAACCTGTTTTCATCAATACCTTTCATATGATAGGATTGTCTAATGATATTGAATAGTCTATGTTCTTTACGAAGATATTCTTTCAAATGTCCAATATTAATTACTTAACTTTTTGCTAAACATGTCTCCAACTAGTGCAGATTTCTTAAAAAAAATAAAATACCATGCTATGTACTCAAAACATTATATGTTCTGAATGATTTTCCATGCGTAATATGGATGTTTTCATAGCATCAGTTCTTTTCAACCATTTGACATTTGGATAATTTAATTCCAATCTCTATTACTACCTATCAATGAGTGTCATTGTTCAATATATCTATAAACATCACTAGTATCATCTAAAAATAGTCTTACCATTAATCAATATAGTTTCCTTCCAACTCAATTCCCTACAATTTGAAGCTTCTCTAAATCAACCCCCTAGATTAATAATAGACATAATGTCTATAAGAAGGGTCTAGTAATTTTTGTAAAGAAATAAGTTCCTAAAGAAATTTTATGATATATTGCGCTTTATCATCAAAATGAATGAGCTTAAATGGAAACATATTTTCTCCAATTAATGAGCTTAAATTTCTCTAGTTCTCCAATTAGGGATTATGGGGTTGTCGATTTTTGCAGGGGCAAGCCTCCATCCTAAAGAATAAAATTTGCTATAAGCCCTAATTGGAGAAAGGCACTTGTATTCTCCAAAAACACAACCACAAAATCCTAAAATTCAAAATCCTTTTATTTTTGTTTGTTTAGAAGGAAAGCTAACAGTAAAAAAATCAAATAAAAATCTTTATTTAGATTTTTTTTATAGTCTAGTGCAAAGTTAACTGTGTATTTTATTTCCTAGACAATGTTATTCAATAGTATGTTCTTAATTGTTCATATCTAACCCTAAGAGGGAAAAACAACCCTATAGTATGGTGTTTCATGATCTTATCTAATATTTTGTGGGCTGATTTAAGGCATTTCTGAAATCTGGAAATTGACTTGCAGTAATAGAAATCAGATTTGGTGAAACCCTAAGGCTAGGATTTGGTGCTTAAAGATGTATTCTTACTCATACCTAGCCTCTATTTCATTTATAGATTATTTATACAAGTTTATGTTATATATCTAGTGGTGAATTTAATCTCTAAAGTGCTTTTAATTGCTTATGTTTTACTTAGAGATTTTATTGGTGAATTCTAGTGCTAACGTTGGAAATCCTAAGGGGGATTCACCACTTATTTTGCAAGTTCTTGCTTAGTTAAATATTATATATCTTTAGAACTTGTTTCAAACACTTTTTGGGCTGTTGTTGCACACCATATCTTGTTCCCAAATGAAATCATCCAAGATGTCTTTCTTTCTAGTGCATTATCTCTCTCTCTTGGATGGTCTCTTCTATGCTCTAAATCTGAAATTTCTGCATTATTTTATCATACAACAGATTTAGAAGTTGTGGAAAGCCCTAAACTTGTCCTTTTCTTTTCATATAATAATTTGGTAATCAAATCACACATTTCGCCATTGATTTATGCTAGTTGACTTCACTCTTAATTCCCTAAAGTAGCCTAAAAGTGGTTCTTGCCTTTGAAGTTTCATTGGTTGAGTGATATTCATTTAATTGCAAATCTGTAGTTGTTTACATTTCTTATCTATCATATAAGTTTGACACACACATCCACTAGATCCTAACCCTCTTTCTCAAGTAGATTTATTGGTGTTTTATGTTATTGTTCCTAACTTGTTATATTTCAAGCATTTAATCACTTATTGGAATCCTTGTGCATTGTCTCATTACATATATTTTGGATTCATTAAAGTAAATCGTAAGCTTGCATGGTCATAATTCACTTAAAGATGTTTACTTTTCATAAATAGGGATACCTCCCTTGGCTTCTAGGAGCTAGCCTAAAGTGAAGGGGAAAACCATTTACATACAATTTATTATCTAAGTAATGACCTCTCAGATGCTTTGTCTTAGTCTTCAACACTCTTTACACTCACTTATTTACTCACCCTATTAGTTTCTCATCCTACCTTGGTTTTGGGCCTCATCCGTATTTTATGTTTTCCTCTTCCCTCACCCTTTTATTAGTCGATCCTCCTAGCTAAGTTGGTTTGTGGGACTACGGAACCCTTATCCCACTTGGCCTAGCGGGTTGGCTTAATGGTGTATTTCCCATTTTGTTTCGCTAGTTAACTCCTATGTTGGGAATTTTCATAAGGGTTCTACTTCAAGAGGTAATAGACCCCTTTCACAACTTTATGGAATTCTTCTTGGGCCTAACCGACAAGAAGGCAACATCACCATCCTAATATCTATAGTCCACTCTATACACATATGCATCGATCTTCTAGTGATCTTGATAATCTTTCCATTTTTTTCTAATAAAAGACACATGTTCCTCAATTTCTTAAATGATATCATTTCCCACCAAAATCTTGTCCTCAATTCTATCACAACTCAAAAAAAATTGACAAAATCTACCATACAACACCTCAAATTGTTCCATACCAAAAGTGATATGATAATTATTATTATTGAAAAATCACACCAAAAAAAATACTCTTTCCATTTGGTCTACACATACTCTAATTTGGATTCCATTCTTAATGTGTCCCATGTTCAAAAGTAATAACTTTATAAATTTCAAAAATAAAATTATTACCGTTAAAATATATATAATCCTCTCATGTAATTTGGATTCCATTCTTAATGTGTCCCATATTCAAGAGTAATAACTTTATAAACTTCAAAATTAAAATTATTACCGTTAAAATGTATATAATTTAAATTTGATTCTTAACGTGTAAAAAAAGTGAATTTAATGAATTACAAAAAACTATTAAAACATTCTCGTTAAATATATATGTCATGGTTCAGATTTAATTCTCTGAGTGTCCAATGTTCAAGAGTGATTATTTCATGAACTCCAAGAAGCATTAAACATATTAATGTTTATATATGGGGTTAAGTTTGGCTATCATTGTGCACCATGTTCAAGAGTGATAATTTCATAAGCATTATTAAAATATATATGTCATGTTTATATAATAATTTTATATGCCATCTTCTTGCATCAACGTGGAGTCTTCCAAAATAAAAATAAAAATAAATGTTACTTCTAAAATATAGATGTTATGTTTGTGCACTAGTGGTATCATGATTTTATATGCCATGTATTGCAAGAAGAAAAGATTGGGAGAAGTCCATTACTTCCTCCCTTATGTGTAAAGCCCCCGCCCATATTATTTTTTCAAACAAAGGTTGATTGGATGTATAAATCCATTTTAAGTATGCATATACTAAGTTCTAAGATTTTATGTATATGCGATATATCATATTGCCAATGCTGTAAAAGCTATGCTATGACTCATATTAGGTTTAGTATGAATACAAATATTTTGTTGTTAATATAATATATATTAATTTTTCTATTTAATATTTGATTTTTATTTTTGATATTTAATATTTAATTTTTAAATATTATTAAATTCATAAATTCATTTTAAATATAAATTTATTAAGTTATAAGATTTTATGTACATACGATATATCATATTGCCAATGTAGTAAAAGCTATGACTCATATTAGGTTAGCAGGAATAAAAATATTTTATTGTTAATATAATATATTTATTAATTTTTTTATTTAATATTTGTTTTTTATTTTTAATATTTAATTTTTAGTGAAAAAAATTGATGATAATATTAGGTTAGTATGAATAAAAATATTTTATTGTTAATATGATATTTATTAATTTATATATTTAATACTTAACTTTTAGTGGAAAAAATTCCTAGATGATAGTCATTGTATTTTTTTTCCATAAATTACATATCTCTGTAATCGATACATGATATTTGTAATGGAATCCAAATCCACATTAATTATGGAAGTTCTTTATTTTCTAAATATCATTCAAACTAATAAATTAAATGAGAGGGATTTTGTAATCATAAAAGCAATTCCAAGGTGGCACAAGATAATTGTATTTGACTATAGTGGTTGGATATTATAGGAGATTCTAACAATGTTAATTGTTTTGCATCTAATGAGTTCAAAGGATAAGATTCTCTTGCATACTCTAAAGTATTTAATTTTTGCATACTCTTCACCCCCCCAAGGGAGTTGTTTGACACACAGACTAGTAGTAAAGAGTTACCACTCATTATTCACAATTGTGTAAATCCTAAGGCATAATCATGTTCAAGTTTACACCACCATTATAAGCATCAATTTTTATTTTTTTTTTTTTTTTACTTTGAAGTATCTAATTATTTCCTCATCTTCATCCACCAAGTGAGTCATATAGCATACAGACTAGTAACAAAGGGTCATCACTCATGAATCATCATTGTATAACTCCTAAGTCACAATTATGTCCAAGTGTACACCACCAATTTCAATACTAAATCCATTTCATACTATTAAGTATTTAAATCTTACCTCCTCTTCACCCCCTAAGGGAGTCCTATAGTGAAAACACTAGCACTAGAGGGTTATCACTCATTACTCATCATTGTGTAACTCTAAAGTCAGGATAGTGTCCAAGTGTGCACCAATTTGTTTTTGTTGTAACAATTGTATGAAAATCCTATTAGGTTTTGTTCAAGTATACCATATTTATGACACCAAGTCTGAGAACTTATAAAAGGCTCGTTACAACACATTTAATGAATATATTTGTTTTTGAGTCACATTTTGTCATTACTTCTTTCATCCACTACAATTGATTATTTCTATGGATGGTTTTGTCATTCAAGTTTTAACATTAAATACTACTTTCATTATGAACATATTATATTTAGTGTACTACTAATGCTAGGATAAATGTTGATATATATTTATGTTTACAATGTTTGATATTGCATTTGTGTTTGATTGAAGAGTTCTTTCTGTTGAGCTATGCCTCATATTATTGTGCTTAAAACAATCTATTAGTTTTCTTCTAAAAAAATGGAGCTAAGAAGAACAAGGAAGTGGAGCCACAAGAAAAAAATAAGAATACAAAAGTAGAAATTCTATAAATGGTAAGAGTTTCCAAAGAAGCCACATATTTGTTACGCACATGTCACAACTTATTTGTGAATTTTCCTAAATTAGGAGTCAAATATAATGAAAATATGAATTCTTCTTAATACCTTGACATAATGAATGGACATAATGAATGGATATTATGTTTGAGTGGAACTTTCTAATCCATAACAAAACACATACACTATACCTACAAGCTTAAGACATGATTACAATGCATCTATGACCTAGGGACATTCCTCTTAAATTTAAGAAATAGATATAAGAAACTTTGAAACTGGTAATTCCTTAAAAATGAAAAAGATGTATTTATACTCTATAAAAAGTTACTGAATCCTTAAACATAATACTCTTTGTAAAACACACAACTCTTATCTCCTAATTATCTTTTTAGTTAATATTTAATAAAGTGATCTAATTATTGAATAAACCATATTTCAGTGGACATGTTTTCCTTGATTTTTAATAAAAAACCCATTAAAATAAATAAATGGAAAAACATATCACATTAATATAAATAAGTGGGAAATGAATTAATTATTGAATAGACCATATTTTACTGAACATTTTTTTGCTTATTTTTAATAAAAAACCTACTAAAATAAATAAGTGGAAAAACATATAACATTAATATAAATGAATGGGAAAACATATGTCATTAATATTGGGTATAGTCTGTGCCTAGGGCACAACATTCCCATCCCAACATTTTTAAATGCTTCATCCTCACAACATGGTTAGAGAGTTGACACTAGTAGAAAAACTCCATTCCATATTGTAGTTATTCCACATGATGATATATGCTTGATGTTGTCATGGGTTGAGGAAACAACATGATAATATATTTAAAACTTTGAATAAAATAATCACATTCTAAAAAAAATTAATCCATCCTATTTTGATTTTTGGGATTACTTGTTGATATGACTTTCGAATTGAACTAGTTTAGTTATGATTTTCAAGATTCCAATGATATGAATTTAAGTTGTGTTGGAATTTTAATTCTTTATAATGTAAGGAGAGTGTTTCCTTTTATCTAGTGTAATGTTGAGATTAGTAGGTTTATTTATTCATACCACAACTCTTATGGTTTAGGGTGTCAATATGGTATTCTTGTAATAATTTTTTCCTTGGCATTAGTTTTAGGATACTCTTGATTCATTTTAATGTAAGTATTTTAACTTTTGACATATATCAGTGTCATTTTTTCGATCAATTTGTTGAAATTATTGTCATTAATGTCATATTACGATATTACAATAACACATAACATTTCCAAAATTTATATATATATATATATATATATATATATATATATATATATGTGAAAAATTAAAAAGTGAAATGGTGGTTTCAAACCCATGGGTTTGGGGTATTTTCCCACGGTATTTGGGGTATTTTCCCATGGCATTGGGAATTGATTATTTAATTAAGGTAAATGTCCCTTCATAAAGGGTTATGAGAAAGTATAAAAAGAGAAAGCATTGAGAGAAAATGTGTGTGTGAAAAATGGATTAGCAAAGACTGAATTGCGAAATTAGTTTCAGGTCATCCTGGAATTTTCATGATAACTTTTTTTCTAGGATGTTTTAGACCTTGAATTTGGAATAGATGGAGGAGAGATCTTGGTGCACATGTTGTACAAATTTCAAATGTTGTTTCACGATAATTTTAGAGATATGTCATGTGGAAGTTAGGGTTCCTAAATGCTCTTGAAATCAGTTTCAAACAAACCATCTTGGCATTTTTGCTATAACTTATTTTTTGGGATGTTTCAGACCTTGGAACTTTGTAGAGATATATGAGTGATATTTATTTACATGTGATACAAATTTTATATTCTTGTTCATTATACTTTCAGAGATATTCCCCGTGGAAGTTAAGGTTCCTGAATTCTCCTGAAATCAGTTTCAAATAGGTCAACTTGACACTTTCACTATAACTCATATTTTGGTATGTTTTAGACCTTGAAAATTTTCCATGAAAGAGGAGAGATATTGGTGTACATGTGGTACACATTTGAGATGTTGGTTCGCTATACTTTTGGAGATATTCCCTGTGGAAGTTAGGGTTCTTGAATGCTCCTGAAATCAGTTTCAAACAGGACATCTTGGAACTTTCGATATAAATTTTTTTATGGGATGTTTCAGACCTTGAAACATTACATAGACATAAGAACGATCTTGATGTACATGCAATAAAAATTTCAGATGCTGGTTCGTTGAAATTTTGGAGATATGCCCTATGAAAGTTAGGGTTCCTAAATTCTCTTGAAATCAGTTTCAAATAGGTCAGCTTGGCATTTTCACTCTAATCTATTTGTTGTGATGTTTCAGACCTTCAAAATTTGCAGAGATAGAGGAGATATATCTATGTACATGAGGTAATAATTTCATATTCATGTTCACTATACCTTTAGAGATATTCCTTGTGAAAGTTATGGTTATTGAATGCTCCTGAAATCAGTTTCAAACAGGGCATCTTGGAACTTTCTCTATAAATTATTTTAGGGGATGTTTTAGACCTTGAAACTTTGTAGAGATAGGGGTGAGATATTGGTGTACATGTGGCACAAATTTCATATTCTTTTTTTATATACTTTCATAGATATGCCCTGTGGAAGTTATGGTTCTTGAATGCTCTTGAAATCAGTTTCAAACAGGTCAGCTTGGCACTTTCGCTATAATTTTTTTGGGGGATGTTTTAGACATTGAAACTTTGCAGAGACATGAGAGATCATGATGTACATGTGGTACAAATTTTATATTTTTGTTCTCTATAATTTCATAGATATTCCCTATGGAATTTAGGGTTCCCAAATGCTCTCAAAATTAGTTTCAAACAAGTCAACTTAGAATTTTCACTATAACTTCTTTTTTGGGACTCTTCAAACTTTAAAAATTTCAAAGAATAGAGGAGACATATAGAAGTACCTCATGTAACAATTTTAAAATCATATTTGAACAATTGGATGCATGGAATGATGTAAAAGTTCATTCTTGGGAAGAGGGCCAAAATAGCAAGGTTTGAGAAAGTTACCATTTGGAAATTCAAATTTTGGTCAGAACTGGTAACGGTAGAAGTAGTGACAAGACCTAATGAAGGCAGAAGTGGTGAGTAGACCTGGTGAAGGAAGAAGAAAAAAACATACTCGATGAAGGAAAAATTATCAAGCACACTTAGTGAAGGTTGGTGTAACTCACACAAAGATATTGGTGTCTCTTGTTAAGTTGGTGTTTAGCATTGAGGATTTGTGTCTTCGATATATTGGTGTCTACGAAGATCTGTGAGAGATCAGTGTCTCTTGAAAATTTGGTTCTTATTTGTGGGGATTCGTGTCTATGAAGATATGTATGATTGGGTTGGTTCGTACCTAAGTTTGTACCAATGGCGATAGGTGTCTTTAGTAGGCTAGTGCCTACAAAGAATTATAAAGATATTTTTTGTGGTTTTCTCCTGAAAGGTTTTCCACATAAATCATTTGTTCCATGTTCTACAATGTGATTATTTTCTTATGGTTGATGAATGGTTGAAAAAGTAAAAAATTGTCTTGTATTGATTCGCCCCCCTCCCCTCTCCCCCTCTCAGTATAAGTGTGTGATCAACACAATAATATTTCTTTACTAGTGACACTTTGATTTTTAATTTCGATTGATTTTGTAAATTTATCCTTATCCATATTTTTTCATTTTCATTTTGAAATACTCTTGTTTCACTAGGGTTGGTAGATGTCCCTTTGTTAATTTTTGGAATTGATATTTCCTTATGATTTAATCATTTAACTTCGATAAGAAATGTTTGAATTGGATTCCTCGGATGAGTGATTTCCTTATCTTTATTTTGTAAAACCTTGTCAAAATCTCTCCATTTCTCTTCTTGAACTTATTGCTTTTGTTTACCTTATTGTGGTGATTCCAAGCTACATTTTACTGTGCCATCTAGTAAAATGGGTGTACGATACTAGACATGCAAGTTATAACTTGTATTTACTATGTTAACATCCTCTTCTAATTTACATTTTAGTGTATTCAAATTCATATAGATTATAGAATATCTAAGTTAACATTCTCAAGACCTTCAATTTTCTTAACTCAAACTTCATTTACTTCTTAATGATATACCACTTTTCAATTTTAATCTATCAATTTCTTTAGTGAGAGATCTATTTTTTCCTTCTAAATTGATATTTTCATAGGATTCCATAATAAATTCCTCTCTAAGTTGCAAGAATTCTTTACACTATCTTTCACATTTTCCATTGATGCCATGTTTGTTAAAATACAAATTTTATGGTACAAAAGTAAGATATCGAGGGATGCAACATTTCACACCTTTGGTGGCACTATCATATCTTGGATATGAAAGGGTATGGAAATGTGATGCAAAGGGGTACACGATAGAGATATGAAGGGTTGTGACTCTTTGACATGAGATATGTAGTATTGTGATGAATTAGGAAGGGGAGAGACTATTTAGAGCAGGATATGAAGGGGTGCAACCTTTCAAAATATGAAGGGGTGTGAAGTTAGATATGAAGGGGTTTGAAGCAATATATGAAGGTTTGTGAACCTTTGATCCTCCTATCCAAGGTTGTCGAGTATTTGATACCACTCTTTATGCACTTGGCATGACTTATTTTTAAAATTTCTCAACATAATGTGAAATAAGAAGCATAACAATGCTAACACTGACTGTTGACCCTCATCAACATACATGGATCTATAGAGATCAAATCCTATAAGCATCATTCCCACCCTTTGGTAACATACCCTCTAGTTTGGGGCATTGTCTATCGAATTTATTTTAAGAGTTTTAAATCCTAGTTTATCTTTTATGTTTGTTGGAGCATGACATTTTGGGTAAATTTTTGAGAGTCACGCAAGAGAGGACCGTGCAACAAGTCAACAAAGGAGCAACACCCGTGAAATATAGTTAGCACATACTCATGATCCAGTGCATGGAAGACAAAATTTAGTTAGGAGTAGTTGTAAATTTGGTCATTTTTGTAATGGGCTAAGCCCTAGTAGCAATGTATAAATATGTAATGGGTTTTGGGTAGAAGGAAAGTAGTGATTGAGGAGTCATTCATTGTTAGTAGTTGAGTTTTTGAGTAAGAGTTGAATGTGAAGAGAATGAGATAAGTGTGCAGTATGTGTGAATGGATAGGGAATTTGGGATAGAACTATTGTATCTTATATGAGCGCAATGCACACCTGTTGTAAGGACTGAACATGAATTCAAAATATAAGAAGCCAACCGTTGTGGATGTATCCCAGTTTGGGGTGAACCATGTTAAATCTTTGTGTACTGATGTGTTTGATAATATGATGTCTTGGTTTAATCTATTTTTTGCGCACATGTAATAGGTGCTTAATGGTTTATATATATATATATATATATATATATATATATATATATATATCTAATGGTTCTGCACACATGTTGAATGCTTATTAAGATGGTTTTGTCATAGGTTGTTATGTTGTTATGGTTTCACACACAGGATATACAAATGAATGGTAAGTGAATGGTTGTGATGAATGCCTCATATTCTCCCATGGCTGCAGAAACCTGGTTCCTATAGTCCCTATAGGTATCTTGGGTGAGACTTCACCTGCTTGTGGGTGATGCCAAAAGGACCGATATCTTGGGATTTGTTGGTGAATCAATGTTTAACCCCAGGTCTTTCCACTGCATGCCAACAAATGGTGTCATTGTCAGGATGGGGATCTATGTCTGAGGGGGATGTGGAGGCATACTAAGGGGGAGATTGGGAAATTGTTGAACATGAAGGAGATCGAGTTTTTTGTATACCAGAATAAGGATCCATGGATCTACATAGATGAATTGATACAAAAGTATGTGTTTACATATTTGCATGAAATTTTTTTTCATGACTTCCCAAATATTTTAGCAGAGTGGATCCATAGATTTTTTTAATAGATTTGAAGATATCAAACTGTGATCCTGAAGAATTGAAACCCTGAATTGATTCGACAAGTTGATGCAATAAGCAATAACACATCATGCGCAGTTGATTACTGGTTGAATAATGTGTTGGGAGGTCAGATTATTGAATTTTCCATAATTTGTACTCAATCATATAATGTTGTTGAGAGGGAATTATTTAAAGGACCACACGAAAGATACCTGAAGTCACTATCTATGTGGATTAATATGTTGTTGTGTGACAAAGGAGTTATGGCAATGGAATCTAATTGATAAGCATGTTCGTGCACATAGGGGGAATGGGGGCTAACCAGGATATGGTCCGAGTGTAAAGAGGGATAAAGAGAAGGAATGATGAATGAATCGGCTAAGGACACTGAGAGACGAAGAGTGTGCAACAAACAAAGATATTGGAGTACTACACAATGGTAAGAGATTTAGACCGAACAAGAAGAGGATTGTGGCTGAGAGAGAGGGGACACACAATGATATAGAGGAAAGAGACAATGGTGTAATAATCCAGATCGAAGGAATTCTGCACACAGAAGAGGAAAATATCAGTAAGCTCAGTCCAATAGAAGAGGATCCCACTTAGATCAGACTCTTTGTTGAACCCACGATCCTGTATGCATCACCAAGAACTGAGGTAAGATCAAAAGCTTTGTCAATTTTAGTTAGTGAAGAGAGTAAATATAGTAGTAGAAGTAATCAGAGTAGCGTAAGTAGTATGTTGAGTCATAATCAGTTAGTGTTATCATGAAATAATACCACACAGAACACGATGGCAGGGGTAGATCCCACCTTAAGGATGCCTATCTTTCACAGGGAAGGATCAGAGGATCCAGAAAAAGATATGTTTATTTGTGAAACAATATGGACTATTAAGAATGTCTAGTACGATGATATGAATATTACGTAGTTGGAAATGACCTTTAGAGGTCACACATTATTATGGTACATGAAATATCAAAATACTACACTTGTGGGACAAACTAGAACATAGTTAGAGGTAAGACAAGCTTTGTTGAAAAAGTTTCAGAAGCTTACAGAGATGAAGGAGATCAAGAAGATAGTAAATGAATCAGTGTGGGACTATGATCAAATATTCAAGATACTAAAGGATCGGTTGATATTCCATATTCTAGATTAATAACACAGGGAGTGGTTTATCACAGGATTGTTACCGCATATACGTTGCCCTTTGACGCAATAGAAGATTATGACATGGTCAGAAGCTATAAAAATTGCTATGAAATTGGAAGCATCCCCCGTAGGAGAGAATAACGTGGGGATGGATCAAGTCAAATCACATCTGGTAGTGCAGACTATTCAGTTACAAGAAATTTCGAAAGGAAAAGAAAAGCATGAGGAAGTGTGGTGTATCACATGTAAAACAAAAGAACATCATAAGAATGAATGTCCAACTTTTCAACAATATTTGAACATGGGAGCTACGAATCCATTAGGGAAATGGTGTGATATTTGCAAGAAAATGGGTCACCATCCTAGCAACTTTCCATTGATGTAGAAATACTATAGCATTGCTAGAAACATGTTTT
>CBVK0101603378.1:0-12749 GCA_900067695.1 Picea abies
AGTAAAAGGGACTAAGTGATCACCTAAATCTCCTAATAAATCACTAGAATGGTAGAGTAGAGATAATAAGGCCAAAGCCATTATTGGCCACGCCCTCTCAAATTTAAAGTTACATCATATAGATATGGAAAAATCATTGAAGGAAATATGGGATAATATGAATTCATTGTTTGGAGTAAAAGTGGTGAATACAAAATTTTCTTTGAAACTACAGTTATTCAGAGTAAATATGTTTATCAAAGTCACTATGTCTAGACACATAATCAATATGATATCTCTCATTGGATAGCTAGCAAAAATCAAAGCCATAATCGAGGAAGAGGATGCTAAAGCCATCTTGTTAAATAGTCTGCCTTCTAAATACAGCAAGGTTATTTTTACTCACAATCAAATGTATTCACGAACTCTAGAAGATATGCTTTATGCTCTATTAGCTAAATAAAATAGAACCATTGTAGGGGATACTGAAGGTGATACTTAACCCAATATTGCATAATACTTAAGAAAAAATCATTGCATATTGACTAAAGACAAGGGGGAGATGTAATGTTATTATTGCAAGAAAATGGGTCACAAAGCCTGAATCTATAGATTTTGAGCTAATTATGTTCTGAAGGGAAAGATCAAGGACAAATCACATGTAGCTAATGCAACGGTTGTTGAAGATCCACTGGATACAGATAATGGTGATGACCTTCCTAAATAAATGAAATTTTATGCATTTTAAAATGATCACACTTTGAAGAAAGAAGGGATATAATGTAGATGTAGCTCAACATGGATGACTACCTAGATAATTCAAGAGTTTGTGGATGTTGGGAATTATATGCTTACGAGGGTCACGAGACATGAAGATGGAGTATTATGTATGAAACTCAACATGGATGGTTGTCCAATAATTCAAGAGACTCATAATTTGGGAGTTTGATGAGGTGTTATATGGGAAATCAGGAACTTAAATAGGGAGCTACAGGGCCTTTACAAGGGTTATGAGGCATCTTGATGGAGATCTACTTGTTATAAGAAAAATTTTCAAAGAAGAAGCTTCTAACAAAAGTTCAACTCTATTTACTTATGATATTTATTTATTGTGTGTTTGATTTCAATAAAAAAAATAGTACTATAAGACTTAAGAGAGAGTGTTAGAATATAAGGCTTACATGTGTAATAAAGTCACATTGATGACTTAGGCTATAAATGTTAGGGTTTTAGTTATTATTATATTTTAGGGTTTTGGACACAGAAGACCTATTGAACTCTTTATAAGAGAGATAAATCTCATTATAATAGATAAACTAGGTATTCATAATATCAATGAGTGTTATTGTCTAATCTCTCTCATGTGCTCTATGATCTAACCATATCTAGGTTGTCTAGCTCTTGTAACAAGGCCTTAATAACATTCTTAGATAATCTAGGGCACCTCTTTCTAAAGATTAGATCATTTAAAGGACAAAATAAATGATTTCATATGTGTCCATACTTTGGAGAATATTTTGGATCCCATAGGTTCTTGCAATATACATGGTCGAGCGAGCATTTGTTATTCCAATTCCATTCCATTCCTGGAATAGATTTTCCACACATATTATGTCTAGTAGATAATAAGACATGTGAAACTCTATTTTGGTGCTCTCTAGTGTTTATTTCACTTTCCATAAGGAATCATTTAGTGTGTGTGATAGGATAGTTTCCCAATTAAATATCATCCCTTCACTAATGATTTGGTATAGCAATAGGACCCAATATTCTCTTAAGTGAGAAACATATTTCCCTCATAGACACTACTTCTAATGACTATCACATCTCAAACTATGGTTTTAAAGTTGATGGTGGGATATAATTTAGTGTATCTAGATATGAATTTCATTCCTTCCTTAAGCCATTCATTTAGTATATCATAGTAATTGTGTGTGTTTGAGAACTATTTGACCCAACTATTGGTCAAGTATTGTTTGACTCTTGGGATCTTGTAGTATAATTTGATATTAATTTCCTCATAGTGTGTGATGCATTAACTTGCGATAAACATTATCCTCCTTGTTTGTATGTTTGTATACTCTACCAACCACTAAATGGAACCAAGGCAAGGTAAAATAGTTTATATGGCCACCATGTTATGCAATTGAGATCTCCTAATGTTGAAATTTGTGATGGCATCATTAACACCTTGGTCTATTGCATTGGAAAATGTTCGCCTTCCTATTTCATCTTTGTACATCCTTAAAACAACACAATTATACTAAGAATAACGGGGAAGGCCATTCTTACAAGAGGTGTCAATGTATATGGTTATGACTCCTTCTTTTGTCTTTGATTCAATAATTAAACTCAATCCTTTAAACTTGGATTCTTGAGGTCCATTAGAATAAACCTGTTGATATATGATTTCAAACAACACACGATTTATGAGTCAGGTTAGCAATAAGCAGGAACACACAAAAAATTGACCTTATGGGATTGTTCTTAAAATGAAAAAATAATGCTTTGAATGTTTTGGATCCTACTTAAACGACACTAGAAACAACCTTTCGAGGGCATGCGATGATTAATTCTATGTGTAGTTTCTCATTCATTACTTGTTTGAAGGGTGACTTGAAATATGAGCAGGAAACTACAAATTTGAAGGTGAGCTCAAAATTTCATAATTGTCTACTAGCTAAACTAATAATGAAAATGCAATCAAACTTGTTCATACATAAAAGGAGATAAAGGTACTTCATGGATTCTTGAAAGACTCTAGATTTAATTCAAAACATATCAGACTTGGGTTAAAAGCAGGCTATGTTATCCATCCTCTAATATACGGGGATCAATAGATAGAGATGTTATTCACAATTTGAATTCTATATCTGAATAAGAGCTCAGTGAAGGCACTTAGTTGTATGATCATTTGTGATCCTATAAATATTAACTCCTATGTAGATAGTTTGGCAATCCAAATTATGGATTGGCACATTTCTCATTAACACAAGCATGAATAAAGAATGCAAATCCACAAATAATTTTTAACCATTATTTAAAATAAATAAAATGGCATGCCATATGGAACACATGTCAAATATTCATCATCATCATATATATATATATGTACACACACATATGTATATATATATATATATGCACATGTGTGTGTGTGATTATTTATACATAGTAAAGTTTGTGTCTCAAAAATATATATAATGTTGATATACAAAATGGGGGTATTCCTCCCACTACTCAAACTACAAAAAAATAGGTCAATTCAACATTTGAGTAGGTGGTAGGCTCATAATAGGTCCATCGTAGGCCATTTTATGCATAATATCACATGATCATGCCAACCACCTCATCAAAGGCCTCCATTCGATGGTCCTCTAGTGTGGTCTAGTCCACCTTAGGGACCTCCTCCAACTTCCATCTTTCACTAGATTGTTTCAATCCAACCTCATTGGTTTGTGACTTGACATTATAACCGAGCCTTTAGCCATGGTCCTACATCTCCTAGGGTTATCTTTCCCTATCTAGATACTACTCCATGTGCTACAATTGGTTGTCTCAACCTCACATCTACACAAACCACACAAAGTATCAATATTATTTCCATAAAAGAAAAATAACAACATCTGCATGTTGTGAGAACACAACAACCCCACAAAAGCTACCAGTTTAGGTGAGGGCTCATAATTCCAAATTTTTACAAGGTACTACTCTTTACTCACATGGTTATGTATTCACCTACATACTCAATCTCTTGCATATGACCATCTGAACCAAAACGAGTAAAATCTTCACTAGCCTTCAAGTTCATCATCCTAGACCCTTTGTACATCATCATTTGGGCTTTACCCCACCACTTTTTATTCACACAACCTTATACTTTGTCTTGTCGTCATTGCACCTTTTTCCTGATTTATATTTCTATGACTTCAAAATCCCAACAATGACGCATCATAACATCATCGTTGGGAGGAAAAAACGATCGAAATGATATTTCATATGTTTATCTCACATCACTGATGATGACATGCACATTTTCTCAAAGCCATGTCATAATCCAAGAGGCTCGAAGGGATTGGATCATGTATCCATGTCAACATGATTACTTGCGTGCATCCAATGTCCCAGTCATTTCATAAGACCACCATCGTACTCACATGTGACATGCTCTTACAAGATGGTCCTTTTTTAGTGAATCCTTTTCGTCATCGGTAAAACTCTTAGTGCACATATTTTATTGTCCTTACTCATCGCCGATGAAGACACAGTTCCTTCAGGTCACCAACAACTAATATTTATTCCATCCTATGGTTGATATCAACCTAGTAATCATGAAACTATTTCGTGACCATTGATCTCACATTAATCCTCTACCTGTCCCACACAATTACTTATCGTCCTATCAATATGATTAAGAAGAGGATTTTTATTGAGTGAGTGGATCGGTGAGTATTAAAATCTTATTATGAACCCCTAAATACTTTCATTAAGATTAAATGAAAAATTTAAAATTTGTCGTTGTCGAAGATTTGTTCCATGATCCTTGCCAACATATCCTACCAATTCAAACTTCTGATGACGATGGATTTTCGATGATGATATCATCCTTCCATCACCCAGATCCTTCATTGATATAGTTAATGTTCATAACCTATGAACTACCTACAACTACATTCATATCACTGTGTACTCCTCTGCTTGAGTCTAAGCTGTAACACACTTCTTCATTAATTACACCCAGGATTGGAGGGAATTTGGGAATGTTTAAACGTATTGAGACTTCATCTTTTCTCACTTTTCTTTTTTCCTCACTAAGGAATATAGGAAATGCATCAATGAAGGTCTGACTTCTTTCTCCTCTTATTTCTATCTCTGTTCTACAAGTAAGTGTTTTACACATCATTGAGTAATTGTTATCTGTATCATTGTAGCAATTCTCTTAATCGCTCAATTTTACGTCTTAAGAAGGTGGTAAAAATTGTCCTGAATGTTGACAATAAAGGGGAAAATCCAAACCTTTGGTGCGCTTGTTCCTACCTCTATCCTAGAATCCTTCGATGTTGTCAAAACAAATAGCCACGATGGGATGGAGCACTACCTCAGTTATGCTCAGATTCTAGATATGTTCTAGAATGAAATTTTTCCACCTGACAACCCAAACATCGAAGAATACAAGAACATTCTTGAAAGAGGCATTCACATGATAACTGCTCACCTAGAGATCTTCCCTTACAATGAAACTATTAGATGGTGTTTTTCATATCTACAGAAGGATACAAGATTAATAGTCAATGATTCAGGCCTCTTGATTGCATCACTCAAAGAGGAAGATGTCCAAGTAAGATACAAGACCCCAGAACCCACAGTTTCTTTGATCGAGTCATTCCTGAACAAGTTTGGGGTTGAGCATGAAGATTTTGAAACATTGATGGAATACTTTGAAACATAGATCTAGGACAAGGAGTTGAAGGAAAAATTCAACGAAACCATCTCCCTCAACCAAAAGGCTCATATGCATGAGGTGGAAAAAATCAAAGTGGCTTAAAGAAGAACCATCTGAAATGAGAACTTTCAATGAAAGAAGTGAAAGGGAAGTCAAGATGCTACAAGAGGACAATGATCTTCTAAAGAAAGTAGTAGAAGAAATCCAAAACCATACAGTTTCTCTGGAAGCTATAAAAGCAGAGGCCATCGAGAAAAATGAAGAACTTTGGAGCTCACATAAGATATTCTTCTACGCTCTGAAAAAAATATTGAAAACTAGATCCAATCATGTGAAATTGAGTGTACAGGCAAAAGAAATGCATGAAAAATATAAAAAATCCATAGAAGCCTACAATTGGGTCACATAATGGAAAGATGTTCAACAAAGCTTCCCTGAGACCCTTCCTGTGTACTCAGACAAGAAGAGAATCATATATAAGTGATTTTTGAGTGTGGGGATAACAACTATTGTAGATATATAGAGGACACAAGCACATGTCATCACAATGAGAAAAGAGCTATGGAGGTCTTTATACAACATACTCTCACAGTTTAGAATGGATCCTATGAGGGATCTAGAAAAGGCATTGTTGACCCAAAAAATGGTCAAATATGTAGAGATCAAAAGAAAAATCATTATGAAATACATTAATAAATGCATAGGTTGTAGAAGCAATATTAATACAACCTGACATATTGATCTCATTATCTGAAGATTGTGTGCGATGTGTTGAGCAAAGATTGAATATGGAAATCATGACTCCCATCTGCAACAATGAGACAGACCTTGAAACAACATAGCTACACCGAGTGGAAAACATACTCAAAGACTTCAATACATGGAAGGCCTTCATAGATTCAAAATTACAACCACCAAGGCCCACCTTATGATCTCATTGTAACTGAATTTTTTGCAGATTAATCATTTCCCTTGTAATTATTGTTTCTTAATCAAGAAAGGGAACTGAAGCATCGCTTCAGGACCCTGATCATTCGATGATTAGAGGAATGTAGACGTCTTCTATCCACTTTCTATAAATCAAATGAATGTAAAAGAAACAAGGCTTTTGTACTTTGGGTATTGAGACAATACTATTACTTTCTTATGAATAAAGAACAAGAGACATTTTTTTGGAGATTGGCGACTCTGGTGAATGTAGTTGAGATTACTCTTGTGCTTTTACTATGTATATATGATTTGTGAGTTTATTTGTATGGATTATTTCTGTATTCCTCTCTTGATCACATATTGTCATTAGTTTACTTTTATTAAATACAATCATAATATTGTTCAACTTGAACGCAAATTCTTGTTAACTTGTTTAATTGCAATACAATTTTATTCCTCTCTTGAATGTATGAATCACTTCTCATTCAGATGACATCTTTCCTAAATGTGTTTAATATTAATTAGCTATATCCTTATCATGATAGGATTAGTTTAGCCTAGAACTGTATCTTATCTAGTTTAGTTATCCTCATAGTTATTTAATTTTAGAGTTTTAATTCATCTAAGAACCTTTGGTTCTTAGATTCATATTTAGATAGTTAGTCGTTTATTTCGGTAACCAAGCCACAATTTGGTCGAAAATGCTACTCCAAATGAGAGTGGGTATAATTGGAACCTACCATTGGGTGTTTTCACTTACCTTCTTGAATGGGTCATTTTGGCCATTCAACATAAATGGCGATAGAAGGAGGGCCATATAACTTAATGGCCACAAACAAAAGCACAATCCATTCCCATTCTATTCCACAAGTAAGCACTTATGCACCTAGTGATTTCCATCAAATCCATTCTAAGCATAATTCCCTTCCCATGTCTTACATTGTGAACACACCAACTTAGGCTAGTATGCAACGCACTTCCACTCATGTTGATTTCACATTATCCTCCCCACAACCTCACATATTAACCCTTTCGTAGGTTGACACCATCATTAGACAGTCCCAAGAGTGAGTGAATAATTCCCTAACTAGACAATTGAGTAGACATATGAGACAACTCCCTATTGACTATTCATTACTTCTAGTTCGACAGAATCCTCGAAACCAAGATCCTCTCTTGATTGACCCTTTCAAAGATCAAGAAAAACTTATTGGCATAACCCCTAGATATCATGTACCTCAATATATATCATATTTTGAAGAGACCTCTGATTATGAACTTGAACATTACCTACTATATGGTGGTGCCAGTGTCAGACCTCCCTCTCCTCATGAATCCCCACCTTACACACCAAGAAATGAGTCAGAAGAATACTTTGAGGATGAAGTGGAACAAAAAAGTGAACTTGAAAACAACCCACTGCAAATAATCTTGTACCAACCTCCAAACATTTTCGGGGATAATGCTAATCAAAACCCCCCTCCCTATCAGCCTTGGTTAGTTCCTGATGCAGTCGCCATACCAGGGGTTGTGCATGACATGCCCAAACATTCAGAGAAACATTTACCAAAATTTACCTTGACAGAAAAGAATCGGCTGAATACCATGTTAATAAATTCTTACTTTCAGTAAGACTCCAAATAATTTGGCATGAAGATGTTATCTATCGATTGTTCCCACTTAAATTTGAGAACAAAGCCTCTACATGGTTCTTCTCTTTAGAGGAAGCCTCCATCACTGACTGGAGAATGTTTGAAACTATCTTCCTTGGGAAGTTTGGAGAAAATAAGACACCAACAACTCTAGACCTAGAACTGTGAAAAGTCAAAATGGATTCTAAGGAATAAGTAAATGATTACAATCAATGCTTCCTTACTCTATTAAGATGCATCCCGCAAGTTGCTAAACTAGTTGAAGACGTTGCCATTGAATTCTATACCTATGGTTTATCTATGTCCATAGAGATGGTTGTTAATAATGATGAGAAATCCACCCTTGAAGAAGCCTTCCAAGAAGCCCTTAAAGTTGAAAAGAACATGATGAGTTTAAAAGGAAACCTTGGAGAAAAATCATCCAAAGATAAAGGTAAAGGTATATCAATTGTGTCCAAACCCGCAGAAGAGAAGAAGAATTATGATTCCATGGATATGGAATCTCTCTAGAGGATTGTTAAGAAACTCTCCAATGAGATGATATATTTAAAGAAGAGTGGCAGAGAAGGATCTTCTAGCCAAAATAATTTTTTTAGATTTCCTCCCAAGAAAGATAAAAACACCCACCCAACCAATAAAATAAACCCTTCTCAGGAAGATGATATTAACATGGAAGATATTGTATAATCCTTACAAACTTGGGAAACAGAAAAAATGACTGAGGTCAAGGATGAAGAAGAGGAGAATTAGGAACAAAAAGAAAAACCTCATGAGTCCAAAGAAACTGAATAAAAACAACTGAATTCTTTTTGGGATATCGCTTATGGTGGAGAGGAAGTAGAGACAAAGGAATTACACATGTCCCAAAATGATGTAACTACTAGAAGTGAAAGCAAAAACACCTCTTCTAACAGCCCTAAAACTTCTAATACTCCTGCATCTACCACTTATAGTACCAAAAAAGCCTCGTCTCCAGCCAATACCACTACTCCCAATCTTCCGAAAACAACACCCTCCAACCACAAAACAACCGATCAAACACTTAAGAAAAATGCTTCATCTATATCCCCAACAAGATTAGAATATGATTTCCTAGAATATTTGAAGAAAACTAAAGCCAAGATTTCTTTGTTTGATCTTATTAAAATCCCACAAATTCAAGAAAATTTCATTAAGAATCTGTAGGGAAAGGCTTCCACTAGCACTAAAGAAATAAATGCAGGGACAAAAAAAGGAACAACCAAAGCAAGCCCATCTAGCAAAGATACTTCCCCCAAGAGTTAGGTATCTACGAATGCATCCTTAACTAGACAAAGGTCAAGATTCACTACCCCTCCTTTCCTCATTACTTTTGAAATTTTTAAGAGAAATGTTCATAACTGTATGGTATACTCGAGAGCCTCTTCTAATGTTATGCCTCTTAAAGTGTGTAGAAATATTAATGTTAAACATGAGGCATTTGATATTCAAATTATATAGTTGGATGGAACCAGGGTCAAAGTGATTGGGGAACTAAAGAATGTTTTGATCAAAATGTTTGCTAATCCTAAAAATCATCAAAATAATAGCATTATTGTTGTAGACATATCTGATAATTATGGCATGATTATAAGTAGAGATTGGTCTTCTATGCTGAATGGATATTTTGCTACTGATTGGTCACATTTATGGCTCCCTTTCAATGGAAAACTTAATCAAATCAAAATTGATAGAGAGAGATACATGAAGCATGTAGTGATTGATTTGAATGACCCAAATGAACATGTGGTGTTTAATAATTTAATTTTGGGAAATTATTCATATGACACATTTTTGGGGAACTAGACATCTAAAACATCTTCTTTTGTGGAATCTAATAAACAATTTGAAATCCTTCATTGCACTCAAACGTTGAGACCAACTGCAATATAGTAGATTAGACTAACAATACTTCTAGTGTACAATCTAACATAATTCCTGAAGATATATTAGAGATGCTCATTAAATATACTAACCCTACTATTCCTAGAAAATTTGAAAACTCAAAATCAATTATTGAACCCAAAAAGGGAGGTCCCGATATATGGATGTTATTTTTTGATGGATTTAAATCTTTAGAAGGTGCGGGTGCTAGTTGCATACTCAAATATCCAAAATGAAAGAAAACATTAATTGCATGCAAACTAGAATTCCAATGCACCAATGATACTGCTGAATATGAAGCTTTATTACAAGGATTGAAAAAAGAAGTAGACTTGAAAGTAGATAAAATTAAGGTATTTGGTGATTCTGAAATTGTCATATGACAGGTAAGGAATACCATCCATTGTATTTCAAGTCATCTAAAACATTATTAGTTATAGGTATGAGAACCAATAAAGTATTTTGCTGCATTAAATATTAGTTTTGTTCCTTGTTCACTGAACTATGATGCTGACATACTAGCGAATATTTCATCTATATTAATACCTTTGGATGGATTGATGCCTGAAAAATTCTTTTTTGAACTTTTGTACATGCCTTCAATTCCAGACAACAACACTAGTTGGAGAGCCTCTGATGATGATCAACAAATTATTAGCTTCTTTCACCTCAAAGACTTCATTATTGATGAAGGTCAACACGATCAAATGATGAACATTGATCAAGCTCAACCAAGAAATCAATATGGTTCAGCCAACAATATCCCCAAGAATGTAGTGAGACTGAAGAAAATTTATGATCTCCATGATAATTTCAAGAAAGAAAAAAACTACAAAACCAATATCTCATCAATGTAGTTTGAAGTGGTAAATCTGGGAATGAGCACTACACCTCAAAATATAAATTTGGGAAAGAACTATTCTCCTAAAGAAAAAAAAGCTTACATCAAACTATTCACGAAATATAAAGACATATTTGAATGGACATATGAATACCTAAAGACGTATGACACCAAAATCATACAACACGTCATCCAAATGAAGCCTTAAACAAAACCTTTTCAACAAAAGTTGAGGAAGATGCACCCTAGTCTTGAGCCTCAGGTCAAAGCAAAGCTAAACAAGTTGTTAGTTGCCAACATTATATTCCCAGTCGAACATACTCAATGGATATCTAATCTTGTACTGGTAAGGAAAAATAATGGAGATATAAGGCTATGCATTGATTTCAGGCACTTGAACAGAGCCTTTGAGAAAGACAACTACCCAGTGCCCCCAATGGAGAAAATCTTACAATGTGTATCTGGCTATGAGATAATATCATTTTTCGATGGATTTTCTAGTTATAACCAATTCCTAGTGGCCCATGATGATCAATTGAAAATTTCATTTCAAACTAAATCGGGAACTTATGCATACAGGAAGATGGCATTTGGTCTGATCAACGGTGGGGGAAATTTCCAAAGAGCAATGAATGTCGCTTTTAGATACCTTATTGGAGAATGTGTTTTGGTGTATGTAGATGATGTTACTATCTTCTCTAAGGGAAAAAAAAAACCACATAACCCATTTGAGGAGAATATTCAATAGGTGTTGGAGGTATGGTATTTCCCTGAATCCCAAAAAAGCCATGTTTGTAGTATATGAGGGCAGGCTATTGGGATTCATAGTTTCAAAACATGGTATGAAAATTGAACCTGAAAGGACTGAAACTATTTCCAATATCCCTCCTCCCCATAACAAAAAGTTTATGCAGTCCTTCCTGGGGAGAATAAATTTTGTGAGAATATTTGTCCCTAGCCTTGTAGAAATAGTAAAACCCTGCAAGATATGATAAAAAAAATGTAGAGTTCAAATGGGGATCCAAACAAAAGGAGTCTTTTGATAAAATTAAAGCAGAAATAGTGCAATATCCTACACTTTTGAGCCCATATTTCAGTCGAGAGTTTATTCTCTATAATTTTGCATCAGACATTCCATTCACAGATGTTCTAACACAAAAAAATCAGGAAGGAGACAAATTTCTCCTGGCCTTTATGAGCTCAGGGTTACAAGGAGAAAAATTAAATTACCTAGAGGTGGAAAAATAGGCCTATGTTGTATTCAAAGTTGTAAAACACTTCATGCCCTACTTGATTAAATCAAATACCAAAGTCATTGTCCCTTATCACACTGTGATAAACCTCTTGGTACAAAAGGACCTAGGGGAGAAAAGAGCTAACTAGATAGCAACATTACAAGAATACGACTTGGATATCAAACCAACCAATATTGTCGAAGGGAAGGGGTTATGTAAAATGGTGGTTGAATTGACAAGCGATGAAGTAAAGGAATATGCCTTGTATCAAGACCAAGAGCTAATTGAAAGGGAAGTTTGTTACATCCATATTAACTCAAACCAATGTGTTGATGGGTCCTAGGTCCCTTTAATTCAACAGTAGGAACCAAACCTGCCATTGAGGCCCAATTAGAATCTGCAACATTTAATAGTGGAATGGTTATCCAGATCTTGTGATACAGCCAATTAATCGATGGAATTTATGTTTTCTCGTGAAGGTCTCTCCTTCAGTTCAGACGTTCTCTTTTTGTATTTTCTCTTAGGTAGGACTAATATAAGATGGAAAGCTAGTACAAACCAACTAGGCAACAAATGGGAATAATTTTTAACGACTGGAGAAGAGGCTAGGCTTCGGATAACCCTTACACCCTAGCATGCAGAAAATGATCGTATATCACATGTCTAGTACTAATATATTAACCATGTGAATATTCCAATTACTGTCTGAGATACAAATTATCAGAAGAAAACATGCATGTGATAAACAATGGTAAGAAAAATAATTC
>CBVK0101603424.1:0-14391 GCA_900067695.1 Picea abies
TTGCTATTATTGCATGGGGCTTTTGTTTCAATTCTTTTTATCCCTCTTTTCTTTTTCTTTTTCTTTTTTCTTTTTTTCTTTTCTTTTTTCCTTTTTCTTTTCTTTGTTCTTTTCTTTTTTCCTTTTTCTTTTCCTTCTCTTTTCACAAATTATTTGAAGAATGCAATATCATTTGTCAACCAAATCACCAGATACAGATAATATCCAAGTCATCAACTGATTCCCATAATTTATGGGGTGATAACAAGTGCAACACATCAGAGAGAAAGATATCACTTGGAAGGAGTTTAAGAGGTATTTTGAGAAGAAATACCTGACCAAAAGATACTATGACAGAAAGATGAAGGAGTTCTTCGAACTCAAGCTAGGCAACATGACCATTGATGAGTATGAACGAAGTTTTATGGAACTACTAAAGTATGTTCCATTCATCAAAGACGAGGCTGTCAAAATTCAGAGGTATCTGAGTGGACTGCCACCTTCCATTGGTGACAAGATTTAATATGATGATCCTAAGACTATGGAAGAAACAATAAGAAGGGTGAAATGCTTGTATGAACAACAAAGAGAAAGGCCTATACTTCAGAAGGCTTGGGATGACTAGAAGAGGTTTAAGAAGGAACAAAGGCAGAAGGGAAACAAGCCTCCCTTTTTCAAGAACAGTCCTCGAGGACAGTCATCTTTTAGAGAGCCCAGGAAAGTTGAAGGGAGTGAGCAGATGCCAAGACTGCCACCTGGTGTAGACGCCCACCCGAGGCACATCCACGCTCACCAAGATCTTCTTCCTCTCGGGCCTGAAGAGTCAAATTACTCTTCAACCTCCTGTCGGAAGTTCTCAATACCCACATAAGTCTCCTTCCTGGCGATCTCCCCCTTGCCTTATCGGGAAATCGGGTTTTGCGTTATTGTGAAACTTGAGGGCACGTTTCTCGTGCTATCCAAAACCCCGAAACCCGATGGGTCTTAGTGCCAATGCTTCTCCGTTCCTGTCGGGGATTTCCCTATCGGGAAATCGGCACATGCAATGTTGCGGATTTACTGATACCACGAATCTCCGAACCCTGAACTCCGATGTGCACGTGCGATCTCTCCTTGCCACGTCGCCTCCTCTCTCCGTTCTGTCAGGAATCACGTGATCGCAATTTCAAAGGTCGCAATTCCTTTGCACTGGAAAATCCCGAATGCCGAACCCCGATTTCTCCGGATTGTGGACACGTGTCCAGCCCGGGATCCACGGTCCTGATCTCTTCGGGAAATCGCAAATCGCGATTTCTTTTTTCAAAAGTCCCACGACCACGGAACCTCCGATATCCCGATGAACTGAAATTTCGATGGCTCTTGGACTCCTCTCTGCACATAAGGGCTAAATCCCGCGCAACTTCTCCAAGATCTAACGGTTGTCGAAACTTTGCGAGGCTCCTCTGCGAGACCTGGCCATTGATTCCTCCTCCTTAAGGATTTCTCCCGCTCTAAAGCTCTTTTCTGCTCGAACCTTACTTGACCCACCTCCTGGCTCTCCTCTGCGGTATCACGAAGAAATTATCCCTCCTGAGCTTGACAACTCAGATTCTGTCAGAGAGGCTAGCGTACACTCCTTACACTCGACCTTCAACAACTTCCATGTGTTGAGTCTTTCAAACTCTGTACACCTCCGACAACAGTAGTCTATGCCTTCTTTTGCTCAGACTATCCACTGAGACTTCAAGTTTAGCCTGCACTTCTCCTGCATGACTCTACTAACCCAAATCAACTTCTGGGCGAATGAGAATAAGGGTTTAACTGTAGAGCCTCATCAACGCACTCTATGCGGATGAATTCAACTGCACTCTATGCAGGAATCTCCTGGCTCAAACAGAGAAACAATTGAAACTTATTCTCTTCTCTCTCAGACTTCAGTTAAAAACTCCGAAATCACATGCATAGCATATTCAAAGTAAATGCATAACCAGAAAGAAAACATTCATGAGCACCTAAACATCATACACAGAGAAACAACACCAGGCATGAAATTGAATCAA
Organism: Picea abies; assembly: GCA_900067695.1. Lineage (NCBI taxonomy): Eukaryota > Viridiplantae > Streptophyta > Pinopsida > Pinales > Pinaceae > Picea > Picea abies. The sequence goes on from CBVK0101603424.1 coordinate 2,019, forward strand.
AGACTCTCTTCTATTAATTCAAAAACATCTATACATGGGTGTTCTTCACAAATTCTCTGCTTGCTCTCTCTTCTTGCTCCTGAATGAATAATTCTGAACAACTATTTTACAATCTACAAAGGAGGGTGCCTATATCCGTTTTCCCTCTCGAAAACTGAAACTGTCTAATCTAGACTTAAACATCTATCTACCTGCATTAAATCTAATAAATGCCTTCCTATCTAATAAGGACGTGAGATTAAAGGCTCAAGGTCCCCTTTACAATACAAGTGCACTTCTTTATACATGAATTCATTAAAGAGTGGTGCAACAACTTCCAAAGTATTTCAAAATGTGTGCTGGTGCTGTCCAGCTGTTTCCTCTCAATGTGCTGGCTCGCTTGATGAGTGAGCGATGCTCCTGCATCATACTCCTTGGCATGAAAACTTTCATGGGCTCCTATCCATGAGCTCCTGCACGGTCTATCCATGCTTCTGTATCACTGTTTCATTTTCCCAGCTAGCATCTTCGACTGGGTGATTCTTCCACTTCACCAGGTACTCGAAATACTGCTTTCGCCTGGTCTTTTTTCCCACACGCTTGTCCATTATGCACTCCATCTGTGGCTTCTCTACTACTGGTAATTTCTTCTACCACTAAATTACTGGTTCCTCAGTTCCAGTCTCTGCTTCTCCTGCCCTGTATGGGTATAAATCCGAAACATTAAATATCAGAGATATCCTGATGCCATCCGGCAACTCAATTTCATAAGCATTTTCTCCAAATTTCTTCAGGACTCTGCATGGCCCAATATTTTTCATTTTTAATTTGTTATATGTTCCCCTTGGGAACCTTTCCTTCCTCAAGTGTGCCAGAACAAGATCCCCAACTTCAAACTAAAGTTGTCTTCGATGCTGATCTGCTCTGCGCTTGTACTCCTGATTTGAATTTATCAGTCACTGCTTCACCTTGCTGTGAAGTTCCTTCATCACCTCAGCAAACTCCTCTGCGCTTGCACTGCTAATCGCAATCTGTTCTGACTCCCTGAGTTTAGAAACTCCCCTCGGTTGTGTCCCATACACAATCTGAAATGGACTTTTTCCTGTACTCCGATTCAGTGAATCATTATACGCAAACTCTGCATGTGGCAATATGTTGTCCCAACTGCCATGGTGTTCCGTCACCAAGCTCCTTAGCAAGTCTCCAAGACTTCTGTTGACCACCTCGGTCTGTCCGTCTGTCTGTGGATGGTAAGCTGAACTAAAAGCCAAATTAGTCCCTAGCTTCTTCCATAGCATCCTCCAAAAATGACCTATGAATTTGGTGTCCCTGTCCGAGACTGTGCTTCTCGGTAATCCATGAAGTCTAACAACCTCTTTGAAAAACAAGTTTGCGATGTGAGTCGCATCGCTGGTCTTCTGACACGGAATAAAATGTGCCATCTTCGAAAACCTGTCTACCACCACAAAGATGGAATCAACCCCTCTCTACGTCCTCGACAGTCCTAATACAAAATCCATGTTGATCGCCTCCCATGGTCTCTCCGGTATGGGCAATGGCTGATAAGGACCCACGTTCTGCTTCCGGCCCTTCGAATGTTGACAATTTCGACACCTGTCAATGAACTTCTTGACATTTGCTTGCATGCCTGGCCAAAAATACGATTCGCTCAGCTTTGCGAATGTTTTGTCGTGACCAAAGTGACCTGCTAAGCCTCCGCTATGCTTTTCTTTTAGCAAATTCTCCCTCATGGAGCAATTTGGAATACACAGTTGCTTGCCTCTGAACAACAATCCCTCCTGGATCAGGTAATCTATCCATGGGCTCCGATCCCTGAGAATGGGATTCTCATTTGCTTCATATGCTTCTCTGAAGTCTGCATCTCCTGCGTACATGTCCTTCAATTTTTCAAAACCCAATGTTTTGACTTGAAAATCCTGCAGCAACAAACATTTCCTGCTCAAAGCATCAGCCACTTTGTTAGCAGTTCCTGAAATGTGTTTAATCACAAACGTGAAATTCTACATATACTCTACCCATTTTGCATGCTTCTGGTTCAACTTCTCTTGTTGGCTCACAAACTGCAATGCATGATTATCACTGTATAATACAAATTCTTTTGGGATCAAGTAATGCCTCCACTTCTTCAATGCCTGTATGATGGCATAAAACTCTTTATCATACGTGGAGTATTTCAGCTTTGCTTCATCCAAATTCTCGCTGAAATATGCAACTGGCCTGTCCTCCTAACTCAAGACCGCTCCTATAGCATATCCGCTTGCATCACATTTCACCTGGAATGTCTTTTGAAAATCTGGCAACACTAACACTGGTTGCTTTGTGATCTTCCGCTTCAACAGATTGAAGCTCTTCTCAGCCTCTGCTGTCCAATGAAAAGACTTGTGTCTTTTCTTGACTGTGTCCATCATTGCTGCGCTAATTCCACTAAAGTTCCTAATGAATTTCCTGTAGAAACTTGCCAACCCATGGAAACTTCTCACCTCGAAAACATTTCTCGGTGATGGCCAATTCTTGATCACTTCCACCTTACTCGGATCCATCTTCAACTCATTCGCTAAAATAACAAAACCCAAATAAATGAGCTCTGTCTTCATAAACGAGGAATTCTTCATATTGATCAACAACTTCTCCTACTATAGCCTTCTCATCACAATGGCCAAATGCCTCAAATGTTCAGCCTTCGTCTTGCTGAAAATCAGTATATCATCCAGATATGCAACTACAAATTTCCTGATGAACTCCCTCAGGACTTCATTCATCGACCTCATGAATGTGCTTGACGTGTTTGTCAAGCCAAATGGCATGACCAGCCATTCGTACAAACCTTCGTTTGTCTTGAATGCTGTCTTCCATTCATCACCTTCCCTCATGCGAATCTGATGATATCCGCTCTTCAGATCAATTTTTGAAAAATAATTTTCCCCACTCAGGCAATCCATCAGATCATCCATTCTCGGTAGTGGAAATCTGTATCTGATGTTGATTTTATTGATCGCTCTGGAGTCAGTACACATTCTCCAGCCTCCATCCTTCTTCAGACTAAGCACTGTTGGAATAGCACATGGACTCAAGCTCTCCCTGACCAATCCTTTGTCCAATAGCTCCTGCACTTGCCTTTTGACTTCCTCATTTTCCTGTGGCGTCAATCTGTACGTAGCCTTATTCGGAAAACTTGCTCCAGGTATGAGATCGATGTGATGACTCACACTCCTCACTGGTGGCAAGGAACGAGGTAGTTCATCCACGATGATGTCAACGAACTCTCCCAGCAGTTCCTGAATCTCATCTGGTAGATCATCCACTCTTGTGCTAGTCAGGACAATTCTCAGTTTCCTGACCACAAAGAATTGTGGATCTTCTTTCTTCTCCATCTCTGTGAGAAGCTCCTTCCCACTCATGAGAAGTATGGTACTACTTACTTTCGGCTTCACCTCCTCATCCTTTTTCGGAAGCAATCTGTGTGTCCTCCCATCCTTCTCCAAAGTGTATGTGTTCATTCTCCTGTCATGAACCACATTTTTTTCATACTGCCATGGTCTCCCAAGCAATACATGACAGACATCCATGGGAATGACATCACATAGGACCTTATCCTTATATTTACCCATTTTAAATTCAACTAAACATTGTTTAGTGACACTCACCTGATGTCCCTTCTGCAGCCATGATACTTTGTATGGACTTGGGTGATCAGTCGTATCCAGCTCTAATTTCTCCACCATCTCAATTGAAACGATATTGTCGGTGCTTCCGCTGTCCACAATGACCTTGCATTTCCATCCCTTGGTCTTGCATGTGGTCCTAAATATTCTGGTCCTCTGAGCTGTGTCCTCCACCTCTTTCTTGGGTGTTAAGAGAACTTTGTGCACCGTCAGTGACTTCCCACTTTCGGTGTCTTCATTCTCAACATCACGCCTCTGCGCTTCAGTGATGTGAGCTTCTCCTCTGTCTGTTTTCCTGTCTGGACAATCAATGGCTTTGTGTCCATCCTTTCCACATGTGTAGCAGGTGACGATTCCTCCTCAGCCTCTTCCTCTTCCTCTAGTACGAGGAAAAATGTTTGCATCAGCATAATCTCCTCGCTGATCATTTTGCTGTCTCCTCGGCTCAGCATATTGCTGTCCTCGCTGTGAGGTTCCACCTCTTTCAATATGACCCTGAGGTTTCTTCCATCCCTATTTGGGCTTCTGAAATTTCTCCTGGGCAACTACCTTGCCTCTGGGCTGACTTCTGCCTCGCCCTCGCTGTCCTTTCTTACGGCTCAGCTTCTCCTCGGCCTTCAAAGCCATCTGGTAAGCATCCTCAACATTTTTGATGGTTGTCAGGCTTAATTCATCTTGAGTGTCATACCTCAACCCATTCATGTATCTGGCTACCTTCTCATCATCACTCTCTCGATGACCTGCTCTGATATTGAGCTTGTAAAACTCCTCGGTGTATTCCTTCACCGTCATCAACTTCTGTCTCAGGTTCTGCATTTGCCTGAACAATGTGATCTGATAATCCCTTAGGATGAACTTCGCTTTCATCTTAGCAATCATTCTATCCCAATTTTTAATCTTCTGTTTTCCTTTGGAACTTCTATCGGCCTGTAGCTCGTCCCACCACAATGCTGCATGTCCCTTCAATTTGGTAACAGCATGCCTTACCTTTTTATCCTCTTCGATATCCTCATAATCAAAGTAGGTATAAAGAGCTCTGATCCAGTCCAGCAACTCTTCTGCATCCAGGCTTCCTTCATAAGCTGGAATATCCATTTTGGTCTTGGAACTCATCCTGGCGATAGCTTTAATTAATCACTCTGTTGATGCATCCTCTACTGTGACCTCTTCTTCATGTCCAGCTTCCTCTTCAACTTCAGAATCACTAATATCCCCTGCACCAACTTCGCGTCTTTGCGCTGTCTCCATCTCTTCAAGCCTTGCTCGGAGATGTCTCATCTGTCGCTCCACTTCTGGATTTCCTGTCGGCCTACCTCTTCTTCGCACCTCCCTGTCTTCAAGATCTGGTGACTGTCTCTCTCTTCTGGGCGGCATGATAAATCCCGTCTCTCTCTGCTTCAGAAAGCAAAGATGTTCTCTCTTTGATACCACACTTGGTGCAGACGCCCACCCGAGGCATGTCCACGCTCACCAGGATCTTCTTCCTCCCAGGCCCGGAGAGTCAAATTACTCTTCAACCTCCTCTCGGAAGTTCTCAATACCCACAGAACTCTCCTTCCTGGTGATCTCCCCTTTGCCTTATCGGGAAATCGGGTTTTGCGTTATCGCGAAACTTGAGGGCACATTTCTTGTGCTATCCAAAACCCCAAAACCCGATGGGTCTTAGTGCCAACGCTTCTCCGTTCCTGTCAGGGATTTCCCTATCGGGAAATCGGCACATGCGATGTCGCGGATTCACTGATACCACGAATCTCTGAACCCCGAACCCCGATGTGCACATGTGATCTCTCCTTGCCATGTTGCCTCCTCTCTCCATTCTGTTGGGAATCGCATGATCACGATTTCAAAGGTCGCAATTCCTTTGCACTGGAAAATCCCGAATGTCGAACCCCGATTTCTCCGGATTGCGGACACGTGTCCAGCCCGGGATCCAAGGTCCTGATCTCTTCAGGAAATCGCAAATAGTGATTTCATTTTTCAAAAGTCCCACAACCACGAAACCTCCGATATCCCGATGAACTGAAATTCCGATGGCTCTTGGACTCCTCCCTGCGCCTAAGGGCTAAATCCCATGCAACTTCTCCAAGATTTGACAGTTGTCGAAACTTCGCGAGGCTCCTCTGTGAGACCTGGCCATCGATTCCTCCTCCTTAAGGATTTCTCCCGCTCTAAAGCTCCTTCCTGCTCGAACCTTCCTTGACCCACCTCCTGGTTCTCCTCCACGGTATCACGAAGAAATTATCCCTCCTAAGCTTGACAACTCGGATTCTCTCAGAGAGGCTGGCGTACACTTCTTACGCTCGACCTTCAACAACTTCCACGTGTTGAGTCTTTCAAACTCTGTACATCTCCGACAACAGTAGTCTATGCCTTCTTTTGCTCAGACTAGCCACTGAGACTTCAAGTTCAGCCTGCACTTCTCCTGCACGGCTCTACCAACCCACATCAACTTCTGGGCGAATGAGAGTAAGGGTTTAACTGTCGAGCCTCATCAACGCACTCTATGCGGATGAATTCAACTGCACTCTATGCAGGAATCTCCTGGCTCAGACAGAGAAACAATTGAAACTTATTCTCTTCTCTCTCAGACTTCAGTTAAAAACTCCGAAATCACATGCACAACATATTCAAAGAAAATGCATAACTAGAAAGCAAACATTCATGAGCACCTAAACATCATACACAGAGAAACAACACCAGCCATGAAATTGAATCAAAGACTCTCTTCTATTAATTCAAAAACATCTGTACATGGGTGTTCTTCACAAATTCTCTGCTTGCTCTCTCTTCTTGCTCCTGAATGAATAATTCTGGACAACTATTTTACAATCTACAAAGGAGGGTGCCTATATCCGTTTTCCCTCTCGAAAACTGAAACTGTCTAATCTAGACTTAAACATCTATCTACCTGCATTAAATCTATTAAATGCCTTCCTATCTACTAAGGACGTGAGCTTAAAGGCTCAAGGTCCCCTTTACAATACAAGTGCGTTTCTTTATACATGACTTCATTAAAGAGCGGCACAACAACTTCCAAAGTATTTCAAAATGTGTGCTAGTGCTGTCCAGTTGTTTCCTCTCAATGTGCTGGCTCTCTTGATGAGTGAGCGATGCTCCTGCATCACCACCTATGGAGTGTTGGGGATGTAAAGGAAACCATAGGTACAGAGACTGCCTCCACAGAAAATATAAAGCGAGAACTGTCCATAATGTTTAGCAAGTTGAAACAATGGAGGATATGGGCAGCAGAATGCCAAGGATCTATGCAACCCCAGACAACAAGCAAGAACAATTTCAATCACACATGATTGAAGTGGAAGGTATGATTAACAACCGACCACTCAATATTTTAATTGATTCAGGGGCTAGCATAGTTATGTATATCCTAGGGTGGTGGAAAGTTTTCGTTTAACAAGAAGCAAACATGAAAAGTCTTGGCTAGTGCATTTAGCCACAGGAACGAAAAGGAAGGTCACTGAATTGGTTAAGTCTTGTTTAGTGGAAATGAAAGGATTGAGCACTAAAGCTGAATTAAATATTCTTCCTTTAGGGTCTTATGACTGCTTAATTGGGATGGACTGGTTGGACCAGCACCATGCCCTTCTGGATTGTCGTAACAAGAGTTTTACATGCCTAGACGAAGAGGGAAATCTAGTAACAGTCCAAGGAAATCCCAAAGCCGTGGTTGTTAGAAAAATCTCAGCCATGCAGCTAAAGAAGTGTTATAGGAAAGGTTGTTAATTATTTGTAGCCCGTGTGGGAGAATCATCCAGAGATGCAGTCTCGAAGCTGGAAGACCATGAGGTACTCAAAGAGTTCAAGGACATATTTCAGGAGGTACTTGGACTACCTCCGAAGAGGGACATTGATTTTTCTATAAATTTGATACCAGGAGCAGCTCCAGTTTCAAAAGCTCCTTATAGAATGAGTACACCAAAGGTGAAAGAGTTGCAATTTCATCTCAAAGAGATACTAAAGAAGGGGTACATTCACCCCAGTGTGTCACCTCGGGGAGCCCCGGTCCTATTCATGAAGAAGAAAGATGGGATGTTGAGGCTGTGCATTGATTTTCGGCAATTGAATAAGATGCGTGTAAGGAGGGGCTGGGAGGAGTTCTCAGCCAAGAGAGATTTGTAATCTGTTATGAATCCCGAAAGCTGAATGAGCATGAAAGGAATTATGCCACTCACGATTTGGAGCTGGCAGCAATCGTCCACGATTTGAGGAAATGGAGACATTACCTCATGGGAAGGAGATTCAAATTGAGAACATACCACAACGGTCTGAAGTATTTATTTGATCAACCAAATTTAAATGCTAGGAAAATCAGATGGCTGGAGTTTCTTTGTGAGTATGAATTTGATATCAAGCATATCAAAGGGAAAGAAAATAAGGTGGCTAATGCACTCAACAGAAAAGTGCATGAATTACATGCTACAACCAATAGTGTGTACATGACTGATATTAAGGACAGAATTTTGGAAGCTGCAAATGTTGATTTGTAGTACAGAGGTCTGGTAGCAAAGCTACAATGACGTGAGAGACCACAGACCTAGGGAAGTTACACCTTGGGAACTGATGGCTTACTTCTGTATAAAAATAGAGTGTATGTACCCAATGTCCGAGAATTGAAGCTGGAAATTCTAAAAGAAATGCATAACGTGGCTTATGCTAGACATCCTGGATATCAGAAGATTGTGGCAGCAGTCAAAAGCCATTACTTTTGGCCAGGTCTGAAGAAAGAAATCACTGAACACATCGCTAGATGTATGGAGTGCCAGAAAGTTAAGGCTGAGCATAGGCACCCAGCAGGGTTGTTGCAGCCTTTAGCCATTCCTGAGTGGAAATGGGAAGTGGTAACAATGGATTTTATCACAAGATTGCCCAAAACAAGCAAGTAGCATGATTCAATCATGGTGGTGGTGGACAAGCTTACAAAATATGCCCATTTTATTCCACTGAAAACCAGTCACAGGGCAGTAGATGTTGCTGATATCTTCTTAAAAGAAGTGGCACGCTTACACGGAATTCCTAAGACGATTGTGTCTGATAGGGACCCGAAATTCACCTCGAATTTCTGGAAAGGAATGTTCAAAGGATTTAGAACGAATCTGAACTTTAGTACAGCGTATCATCCTGAGTCTGACAGACAGACAGAGAGGGTGAACAGAGTAATAGAAGACATGCTGAGAATGTATGTGATGGATAAACCATCTAGATGGGAAGACTATCTGTATTTGATAGAATTCACCTACAATAATGGTATCACACATCATTGAAGATGAGCCCATTTGAAGCACTTTATGGAAGAAAGTGCAACACTCTGGTGAGCTAGGATAATCCAGTTGACAGAGCAATAGTTGGGCCAGATTTGCTCAAGGAGATGGAGGACCAAATGATAAAAATTAAATAGAATTTAAAAGTTGCCCAGGACAGGCAAAAGAGTTATGCTGATAAGAACATAACCTATAGAGAATACAAAGTAGGTGATCATGTTTTCCTGAATGTGAAACTAACAGGAGTTCCCTGAACCTGGGAAGTTGCGCCAAGTTGGAAACAATATTTTGTGGGCCGTTTGAAATCCTGGAAAGGATTGGACCAGTTGCATACATTCTTGCATTACCTACATCTATGACTGTACATAATGTGTTTCATGTTTCACTACTTAAGAGATATATACATGATGCTAATCATGTTATCGATCGGAATGTGATTCATGTGGAACCAGAAGGTGTCTTGCAAGTACATCTTGTGCGCATATTGGACAGGAAAAGAAAATAGCTTCGAAATCGAGTCATAGAGCTTGTAAAGGTCCAGTGGACCTGGTATGGTCCTGAGGACGCGACATGGGAGCATGAAGATGTTATGTGGACAAAGTACCCGCATCTTTTTGAAAATTTTGAAAATATTACAGAGATAGTGTAAGGTTGCACTGAGGACAGTGCAGAAATAAGGGGAGGGGGATCATAGTGTCCCCAAGGCCGAGCCCTTTGTAAATCTAGTTTATGAAATGAATTGTAAATATGTGTTATAGGCTGGTGAGCCAAGTTTGTATAAGCCAATGGGATTATCTGATTGTTAGGCCAGAGAGCCTAAGGGTTGAAGGCCAAGAGCTTGATTTTGTACTTGTATGTATGCAGCACATTAATAAAATATAAACACTGCCGCATGCAAGACAACACGATGAATGAGTGATGGGGGACTAAGAATCCATAGAGTGGACAAGGGATTAGGGGCTGGAAGGTGGGAAAAAGGGCTAATTGTTGAGCCTAGAGGTTAAGCCTAGGGGCTTAAGTCCTTGGGAGTAATATTTTATTATTATTCCAAAAAATCCATGTTAATTATATGTTTTATCCTAAGTTCTTTGGAATGACAAGTGACTTCCAAATGGGGAGGAAAGCATGCTGATGGAAGCATGCAGCTTCATGGGTGATAAGTGTCAACCCAAGCCCATGCAAATAAAATGGCTAAGATGAGCTGTGTTGACGGTTCCTCCTCCATTTGACCCTCGACTGCCAGAAGATGAACTGGTCTGACCCCTGCAGAGAAACCCTCGTGCATCCTCTTAACCAAAAATGCATGTATCTGTGTTTGTTCTAGGATAGACGGTATATCCCCTGTTTGAACAGTTTGAACCTGTGTTGACCCTTGTGTGGATTTTTTGTCACACGTCCCCGAGAACCAGAGCATGAGTCTATCCTGTGTTGCTAGATTGAGAAATAAGAAGTGACCTGCCATTGTTGAACCTGTGGGAAAATCCCGTGTCTATTTTCCCCATGGGTTGTTGTGACCACGCAGTGCAGGACTACGTGTGGCTTGTTGGCCAATTGTGCAACACTCTCTCTCTAGGTGAGAGAGGTGATTGAGGTTGGAAGAATAGGTGGTTTGGCCTGTGAGCGACTCTCTCTAGGTGAGAGAATGTGCAGAGGAAGGAGAGAACTCCTGGAAGGAACCCCGTAGCTGCGATAGAGCTCGGAGACTTCCGGTCCAGTTTGTTGCTATAACCCAAGGCAAGGGAGGATAGCAGCCGAAGGACTGTCTAGGTGACAGAGAAAGTGTATACTCCTGGGGTGGAACAGGCATGTGGGGGAGGAGAGTTTGTTAGCAGTGAGCATGAGTGGTTCCTGGGAGAGAATTCCTTCCTTGTGACTATGTGTTTTCCTTGTAACCTCATCCTGGCCTATCATTCTTTGCCTTGGGATGGAGCTTAGTCCCAGCTCGGGGGTGACCCACTGCTGAGCTAATGAGTAGTGTGATCTAAGGTTGGGAGGTTCATGGAAGGCCTGCACTTGGTTGGTGGAACTGCCACTGTTTCAAAGATAAGTACTAGATGATGCTTTAATTATGCTTTTGTATCTCTGCATATTATAATTATCATGTATTCTGATGTGCATTTGGATTAATGTTATTGCCATGGATTATTTATGTTAGTAATATTTCTTATGCTCACTCTGAGCTTAAATGTATTTCATTGCTTGAATGCATGTTGTTTTATAACCTGAAAGTGAGTGTTATATTTCCGCGAAGTATGGTAACAAAAAGGTTGCTACAATTTGGTATCAGAGCGATTAAGCCTTGGCACCGGAAAAGGGGTGTTACACCAACCAAAGTTCTTAAGATCCCAACCATAAAAGATTTCTTATAACCCAACCTAACTAGGGCTTCAACAAGATCTCAACCAAATTTCTTAAGATCCTAACCAAGGTGATTGGGAAAAGTAAATGTCTAAAACCACCAAAAGATCCATCTTTATAGTAATAAAACAATAAAAACCATTTGGAAAACTAAACATCCATTTTATCTATAAAGTTGTTGAATTTCATTGTGCTTTAATTCTTTTATGATTTCCATTTTCTCTCGCTCCATCTCTCTTTTATGTTTTCCACTAGAGGCAAAAATGATGACCAATTTAAAAGCTAGTGCATGCAAATTGGAACTTAGTGCACACCACAACTATCTTCAAACAAGTAGATAATATATATAATTGGTTTTGATTGGTTGTATAATTGTATGCGAACAATATAGTAATACTAATATATAATTGGTTTTGATTGGTTGTATAATTGCATGCGAACAATATAGTAATACTTAAATTAACAAGAAAAATGTCCTAAAAGCTTTCTTATAACCCAACCTAACCAGGGCTTCAACAAGATCCCAACCAAAGTTCTTAAGATCCCAACCATAAAAGCTTTCTTACAATCCAACCTAACTAGGGCTTCAACAAGATCTCAACCAAAGTTCTTAAGATCCCAACGAGGGTAATTGGGAAAAGTAAATATCTAAAACCACCAAAAAATCCATCTTTATAGTAATAAAACAATAAAAACCATTTAGAAAACTAAACATCCATTTTATCTCTTATCTAGACAATGGTTTGATATGAAAAGAAACTCTTTACAGTAAGGAAATCGGGGAATTGGCAACTCGCGATTCTTGTTGATATGGGGTCGATACCCGACGGCTACCATTATAATCCCAGGTGCATCCACGCAGCGGCTACCACTATAATCCCAGGTGCATCCACACAACTCGCATGAATGGCGCACATGTTAGTCTGAGTGAAAATTGAACTTGAGACCTCCATTTAAAAATTTCCTTCCATATACACGACACTTGCCGATCGATCTCATGTATATATATTTTTAAAATAAATAAATTTTACTATATATATATATATATATATATATATATATATATATATATATAAT
>CBVK0101603458.1:0-18926 GCA_900067695.1 Picea abies
ATTGATAACATCTTTATTGAAATAGTATCTTGTTTCTATATGTTTTGACTGGTCATGGAACATGGGATTGTTAGTCCATTTTATAAAAAAAAAATAAAAAAAATTATTTGTTGCTTCTTACTCATGAAACAATTTCTTAAGCCATATTGCTTTACAATTTCCCATACTATGAGCCCTTTGTGGACTATAAACCAACACAAGCTTGTTTCTTACTGCTCCAAGAAACCATGGAAGAACCTAAGGAGAAACAATAACCTGTAGTAGATTTTCTGGAACTCACATCAGTGACAGAATGAGCATCTACATAACTATGCAAAAAAATATGTTTGTCTTTTCATAACCAAGACCATAGGAAATAGTGCCACCTAAGTAAGGTATAATTCTCTTACAACGTCCACTTCTTCACTTTGATCATGAAATCTCAATTTAACACAAAGATCCATGGGTGTAGAAATAGGTTTACAACCATCCATTTTGAACTTTTTCAAAATCTCCACAATATACTTGGGTTGAATCAAAACTTGCTAATATTTATCCCGCAAGACTTCCATACCAAGACAATAGTGAAGAGGAACCAAATATTGCATTCCAAATTCTTGACACAATTCATTCTTCAACCACTCAATTAAACCATCATCATTTCCAGTTAGAATAATATCATCTACATACAAAACAATAATCACAATGCTATCATCATCACACATAAACTACAGATTAGCATCAACAACTGATTTCTTTACTCCTTTTTCTTGAAACCACTCATTAATCCAAGTGTGTCATGCACGCAGAGTTTTCTTAAGACCATACAAGGGACACACAAGATCCTCTTTACCAAGAACTTCAAATCCCTATGGTTGTTGTATGTAGACCTCTTCATGCATAACTCTATTTAGGAAAGTTGTCTTTACATCCATCTGGTGAAGATTCCAATTATAACTAGCAGCCAAGGAAAGTACACATCTAATGGTAGTAGTATGAAGCAACAGGTGAAAAGGTATCATCATATTCAATGTAAAGTTTTTGACTAAAACCTTTTGCACCAAACCTAGCCTTATGTTTTTCAATGGAACCATCGACATTGTGCTTGAGCTTAAATATCCATCTACTACCAATAACTTTCTTTCCTTTAGGGAGTGGAACTAAATCCCACACATCATTTTTCATGATGCTTTTTTATTATTCCTGCATGGATTCAACCCACTGTCTAGGACATGAAGCCTCATTAGATGTATCAGGATCATAATCAACTAAGTTACTCATCAAAGAAACAAAATTAGATTCATACTTTTTATTTGGAATTCTTTTCCATGTAGATCTTTTTGCAGGAGACAATTTTGGCTTGTCCTCAACTTTCGGGACTTCTACCACTCTCCTGAACCACATTGGTTTCTCCCTTATTGCTTCATGATGCTCCTGACTACCATGAACCACATTGGTTTCTCCCTTATTGCTTCATGATGCTCCTGACTACCACTCAACTCATCTTGCTCTTCCTATTTTATTTCGTCACTTATGACATCATTACTTTCTTTTTTAACGGTCTCATTATTGACTTTTAGGTGCACTTCCTTACCAAGAGTGTTATATGTCAATTTAAAACTAGATTCATCGAAAATAACATCTCTACTTAATATGGTTCTCCTTTCACCTGGAAAAAAATATATGCCTTGTGAGCATTACTATAATACCCAAAAACATGCCTCTTTTGTTCGTAGCTCCAAGTTTTGTTCTCATATCAGAAGGTATATAAGAACATGCTCATGAACCAAACACTCTCAAATGATCGACGTGAGGTTTTATTCCTGAAAAAATCCTCCTCAAGTGTAACATCCCTTAATGAATTATGGGGACACAAGTTCAATACGTGCACAACAGTATGACATGCTTCTTCCCAAAGGAATCGAGGAATACCAAATTCCTCCAACATGCATCTTGTTGTTTCAACAATGCTTCTGTTCTTTCTCTCTATGAGCACATTCTCTTGATGAGTATAAGGAACACATTACTCCCTTTTGATCCTGTATTGCTTACAAAAAGAAACAAATCATTAGACTTGTACTCTCCACCATTATCACTTCTCAAGATTTTGATGATATGTCTTGTTTGGTTTTCTACAAGGAATTTAAATTCTTGAAATTTATCAAACACTTTACTCTTGTGCTTAATGAAATATATCCAACATTTTATAGTAGAATCATTTATGAAAGTAACAGAGTACAAGTAGAAACTGATAGGAGTACTCACTGGTCAACATACATCAGAATGAACAAGATCAAGAGGTTTCCTTATAGTTTTTTCATCATTTGTAAAGAAAGGATCCCTATGATGTTTTCCCATGGCACATGCATCACATACACTTCCTTTTTGTACATTAAACTAGGGAATACCTCTTACCATTTTTTGAACTTTCTTTAATTTTTCTAGATTCACATGGCCAAATCGTTTGTGCCACCACTCCACAATTGTTCCATCATCATGCACTAATGCTCTATGATCAACAACACCTACAAATAACCTATACAACCCACCATTTATGACACCTTTGCAGACCACCCTACCATCTTTACAATCTATGTTTGTACAACTATCATTGTCAAAATTGACCTCCATATTCTGATCAATTGTAGCACTAACTGAAAGTATATTATTTTTAAGACCAAGAAGACACCAAAAATTCTTTATTAGTGTTATACCTCCACTTGGAATTTGAATAGGAATAGTTCCTACTCCTTTCACTTCATGAGATCGATCATCACCCAAGAAGACCAACTATCCTAGACTGTCCTTCAAATTTAAAAATAGATTCTTATTAGGAGTCATATGTATGCTTGCACCAAAGTCCATATACCAAACATATTTTTCAGAAGCATTAGAAGAAAGAGTAGATAATAAAGACAAATTTTCAAACCAACTTACGTACTCATCAACTCCATCAACAAAATTACCTTGGTGAGACTGATCTTTACCATGGTGATGAGCATGCCCTTTCCCACTTTCTAGTTTCTTCTTAGGACAATCTATGGCAAGATGATCTCTTTTGTTACAATTGAAACATATTCCTTTGAAATGATTTCTCTTAGATGAAGAAGCTTCATCCTCAATGAATGTTTGTCATGGGTGTTTTGCTCCTTTCTTCTTCTGCCACTTCTTGTTAGAACATTAACAATTGATGGTTCATCACACATATGTTGGGTTCATTCATTCAAGAGGTTTACCTACGCATATATGCATTCAGTAGGGTGATTGAACAACACACTACATCAGTTGGTCGATTAATTGACGTACTTGCTATCGAATAGTTGACTATAAGTTGAAGATAGTCGGGTAGTGGATAAACCAACCCAAAACATGACTACGAGTTGGATGCGTAGGCAGTCAGGTCGGGCATCCTTGTCAAACTGACTCAATGGCATGGATTCAGTGGAATAAACCTTAACAACCCATGGTTACATGTGGAAAAGATATTCTACATTCTATGGAAGTTGGTTATATCTTGAGGCTATAAATAAAAGACCCCTTGGGTCATTATCATCATGCAAAAAAATATCATGCGAATAAATATGTGCAATATGCATTGTGATGTTATGATCATAATGCACTCTACTTAAGCATCGTAAAGGTGTCTTTAGACACCACCCTCTGTCTTCAATTTTTTTTTTTCTCTTCGAATACCCGCAGTGCTACGTTTTCTATTTCATGTCATGTTACACCCTATTCCCCAATATGGTATCAAGGCTAATGGTTTAAAACCTTGACCTATTATCTACAAACCCTACTCAGTCAGATCTGTTGTGTGATTCAATATGGGTCGATGGTTTGATGATTGGAATTTATTGAAACATACCAGTATCTATCTATATATCGAAGATGGCTTCTAATATTGATCTTGTTGTTCTGAACAGATCAAATTATGTAGTATGGGAACCATATATGGAAACCATAATGAAGAGTAAAGGACCATGGAAATATACAAAGATTGTGATTCTAGATCCAACAGACGATCATTCAAAGTTTGTTTTGTATGGAAAGAAGGATGAGGCTATTAGGGTCATCGCGACCTATAGCTCACGAGAGATTTGATTTCACCTCAATGGAATCGAATTCCCTCTTCAATTATGGAAGAAGCTAAAGTTGTTGTTCGACTGAGAAAATGAGAGCCATGTCATGCAGTTGGAGAAAGAGTTGATCTCTCTCGATCCTCATTCTTTTGATAGAATGAAGAACTATTTGATGTGTGTCAAAGAACTCCAGTTGAAATTGGGAGAATGTGGAAAGAACTATCAAAAGAAAGATGGAAAAATCATTGATATGGTCCTGATGAACTTGAGAACACCATTCAATGTGTTTATGTCGACTTTCCACACCAACTGGAAAACATGCAAGGAAGATGGTAAGGATTACACCTTTGAATATTTCCATGGTATTTTGATTACTGATTAGCATAGACTACTTCAAGAAGGAAATCTTGGAGGTAAACACAAGGCTTGCTTTCTCAAGGTAAAGATCAAGATGGATCCCAAATATTGAGTGCAATTTTTGTTGAAATTCTTACTCTAACACCTAGGTATCTTGTTATCTAATGATTTCCTTACTGCAAAGAAACTTAGCAGATTATAAAACAAAAATACACTATTGGAATATTCAAATCAAATAAAGATAGCGGAAACAATGCTAGAAACTAGATCATGCACACATTGAAATCCTTACTCTGGCACCTAGGTATCTTGTTATCTAGTGATTTAATTACTTCAAATCAAGTTATCAGCTCACAAAAAAAACAAACAAACTGTTGGAATATTCAACTAAAATAATGATAGTGGAAGCAATACTGGAGACCAAATCATGCACACATAAACACCAATATTCTTTTGTAGATACCCATAGAAGAAACTCAGAGGGAAAACTGAAAATGAGATGATTTTATTATGATAAAATCAGTGCTCTTGTAACATGGATAATGGCCCACTAAGAGAGATGCAACTACAGAAAAATTTGGCAAAGTCTAGTCTGTTGTATGACCCATATATGGAACACTTTTCAAGGTGTACGCACCTTTCCTTAAGAAAAACCATGTATATGCATCTATCTCCATTGAAACACACGTACATGACCTCAAGGAAGGTACATAAAACTATGTATGGATCGACCTTTTCCTGTGGCTTCACACTATTGAAACCCACTTGTGACTACCTTTGTTCTCTCTTCTCTTTTGCTTGATTTCTAGATGGAATTACTTCTTGATCCATATTTAGGAGTGGAATGAACTGATTAACAGAATGAATACAATAAACATAAAGATATCCAGTGAACAATATCTTTTATTGAATAAATGAAATAGGCTAAACCACAGAACTGAAACACTTGCTTGAATGGTGGTAGCTATCTCTAAGAAGCGATGTGGTTGCTACGCACATCCGTCTGAGTAGAATGATTACAATTAGGCTCCAAAGGCCTTTTTAACATTACTCATGAATGCCAAAACCCTAGACATAAAAAACCTAACCCTAGGATATGAAACGCCAAAATTTATGTTGGCCTCTATGGGTAAGTTGGTACCTCAACTGCCTGGGGTCATAACGTTTGCATACGACCTCCATTTTAGGCGCATGATAGCCTGTTGGAAAGTTGTTTTAGATAACTACACATTACGCCGTCAAACTCTGACTCTGTCTATAGTTTGATTGTGGAGAGCCAAAAAAACATTGTTTAGGGCCCCAAAATGGCCCTATAAGTACTACAAGATGTGTTGACATGAAAACATAAAAAATAATCCAATTGGATTAGGTGAGAGGCCACAAGTATCCACCTGGAAGATGTGTATGGATTCAGACAACCTCGGAAGTGTAGAACCGACAATTACAAAGAAGTACATAAGAACATGTTGAACTAAAAACTGTCAAGAGGAGCCAGTTGGAATAGGTGGGTGGCCACCAATATCCATCTAGATTAGTCCTCCCCCCTTAGGAAGCAATGGTATCCATTTCGTTGAGTTCCCCCATCAACTAAGGAAACGTTTTTTGAATTTCACCTTGGTTGAGCCACTTGCCTTGGTGTAGGAGCTTCCCTGCCTTGACAACCCAATAAATTTGGATCCTTTGCTGGTGAGTGCCCTTGACCTGTGTGTCCATTATCTAATCAATGAATTCATGTTCCATGCAGTCAGGGTTGAGCTCTTTTGGTTTTAAGTGTTCTGCAATATTTGAGGTTTCCAATAATGGTGGAAAATATTGACGAAGGAGGTCCGCATTGAACATTAGGTGCAATCCAAGGAAGGGTGGAGTGTTGAGCTCAAAAGCATTGCTACCCACAACCTTGGTGATAGTGTAAGGCACATAGTGAAGTGGGATGATATTCCTATGGGGCCCTGTAAGATGATCTTTCTACAAATGTAACCATACCTTGTCTCCCACCTGAAACAGGTGTGGTACCCAGTGTTGATCATGGCGTTGCTTGTACTTAGCATTGTATTTCTACAAAATCTCATGGAACTATTGGCAGATGTGTTGAATCTGCTCATTGAATCTGGTGGCTTTGTTGGCCTCATACTAAACATGGGAAGATTATTCATGTGTGTTTTCAAGAGGTGGTTCAACATCAATGAGACCCAAGGGTCGAAATCCTAGCCCCACCTAAAATGGGCTATGTTTGGTGGAGCTATGGAGATCCCTGTTGTAGATGTGATTAAAATGGGGAAGAATCCCATCTCATGTACATGGATTCTTATAGTTTTACATGCACAGGATGTGCAAAATACTCCGATTGATGACCTCTGTCTGACCATTGGTTTGGGGGTGGAAAGTAGTGGATTTAGTGAGCTTGGTGTCCAACACTGATTGGAGACTCGATCAAAATGTGTTGAGGAACTTGTTGTCTCGATCTGAGGTGATGGTCTGTGGTATCCCAAAATGGACCCACACTCGTTCGAAGAATAACTTGGAAGTATATTCCACTATGATTCTCTTCTTGCAAGCTATGATAATGGCCATATTCAAAAACCGATCAACCACCACAAATACAAAATCATTGCCATTCTTGGTGGATGGAAAGCCATACATGTAATCCATCGATATGGATTCCCATGGCCTCTTGAGAGTAGGAAGAGGGGTGTATAATCCTTGCTTCTTTATGGTTGACCTAGAAATGGAAGAGGTAGTGGAAGATGTGATATACTCGTTGATGTCTTGTCGAAGTTTTGGCCAATAAAAACATTTCTATAGAATGGCCATAGTTTTCTCCATGCCAAAATGTCTTGCCATCCAACTATAGTGATCCTCACAAATCATATTTCCATGCTCGCTTGTGGGAACACAGAGGTGGACCAAATGGCATAACAATCCATCTTGGATGTGAAAATCAATGAAATTATCTCTTGTACCCAAGAGCTAATAGGTGGTGGAGAAGTCAGGGTCACACTGATAAAGCTGTGGTCACATAGATGCCTCATGCCCATAGGAATAGAGAACCCTGGTGTGTGCAACAATGAGAGGGAAAATGAGACAGTTAGTGACATGATTTGTGCTCCCTATTTTATACTTGATGTTGATATGGAACTGGTGTAGGTATGTGGACCACTTTTGATGGTGGTATTTCTGCATCTTCCCTTGTGTCTATATGAACTACAAAGTCTTGTGATTAGTGTGGATGATTTTCTCCTTTCCCAGAATGTAATGTTTCCATTGACAACAAGATTGCACAATGAAATACATTTCTTTTTCATAGGTGGGGTATGTTTGAAAAGTATCTGAGAATATATTAGTATGGTGTGCCACTAGATGATCATGCTGAGTGAGAATTCTGCCTACAACATAGTCAGAGGCATCAATCTCAATCTCGAACTATTGTTGCAGATTAGGTAAGGAGAGTACTAGATATTGTAACATCCCACTCTTGCGCACACCTGACTGGACTTATTCTTTGAGGACACTTGCATGCAAGTGATCCGGTTCATATACGATTGGTTGTTTTTGATTATGACTATGAGATGTTCTGAATCTGATGATATGTTATTTTGCTATATTTATATCGACAAGTGCTATTGACTAGTTTCTCGTAAGTGTGGAAGAATCTGGACGTTAGAGGATGTCGATGGCATCAATGTATCTCTTTGGATTCCATATCGAGTTAGGGAGTGTACATATTGTGGGTTGAATGTTTTTGATATTAAATATGTGACATAGGACTAGATATTACGATGTTGATTGTTATAACTGATACGTTTCGTTGGTGGATGAAGGCTAACGGTATATTGCTAACTAGACTCACATTAGAAGTAAAGGGGCCATGCAAGACAACCATAGACATTGAGGGAGAGGTGTGGAAATAGCCTTGCCACAACCTACTATCACTCCCGTCGTGGCTCGAACTGTAGGTTAACGGTTACCTAGTTCGAGAGATCCATGATACCATGAGGGCAGAATGTGATAGTCACTCATGATGATTATAAGGAGCACACAATAAGGCATGGTTCTTATTCCTTAGAGGCCCTTAGTCTCCCACAAGGTCACCTGACGGGGTATTGACTCTAGGGGTTTGACATCTACCAAATTCATTCAAGAGGCGAGTGGCACCCTTGGAGCACGCAGTGCGTCTTAAAGGGCACATCAGGCAAATAAAACCAGAATGCATGCGAGTGGCACCCTTGGAGCACATAGTGCATCATGAAGGGCACATCACGATTTTAACTATGGTAAGTTAATAAACCTAGTACCTAGAAAACTATGCCTCCTTAGAACCTGGTCAACCTTAAAATGAATGATGTTATGAGTAAAGTTTAATAACAAATATTTCCCTTAAGAACTGTCACCAAGCCTAGTGAGTTTAAAACCTAGGTCTAAGTAGAACCTGTGAACAATTTTTTTTTAAATAGACATGTAATAAGAAGGGGGTAAAAAAAATTCAAACATTAATAATTAAAGTAAAATTTTAATGGAGGATTAGTTTATTAAAAGGGTAAATTGTTGCTTATATCTAAACTTGCTAAATCTAAAATTAGAATAAAAGGGGAAACTTAAGGAAAAGGGGAATGTCTAACATAGTAGGGAATCTAGTTTTGAAACTAGTCTTGGAACCTTCTAATTATGAACTCAACTAGGTTTTAGGAAAGACGACAATCATTTAAGAAATGTAAGGGAATAAAGGGACACTAATGAGTGTTTTTAGGAACACTTTTTGGTGGGTGAAGGAAATAGACAAATTTAATTAATTAATAAATGGATTTTCTGGTGCAACTAGGGGAATGGGTGACATGTGTACGGGAGAGGTTTTTCCTAATTAAATTTAATAAAAATAATCTAATGAGGGTTTGGGAAAGGAATCACTAAGAAAAATCTATAAAAATGATGGCGAAGGAGGAGTACGGATCACGTCTGGCATGCATAAGATTACGCTGCCAAAGTACGGATCACGTCTGGCATGCATAAGATTACGCTGCCAAAATTTAGTTTTCTTGTGGGAGTTGTGATATCCAACTGAGATAACGAGTGGGAGCTCGACCTTGCGAGGCGAGATGAGAGCTATAATTCTTTGGGATTGTGTGCATGGACCCTTTGTGGCTCTGGGGGTTCAAGGGGAAGAAAAGTACCCCCTAGCATTGGCTGTGAGGTACCTGTGAGGTCTCAACAGTTGGAAAGCAGGAGTTGGACAGAGCGCATGTGAGGGACGACGACTTCAAGTTATTCACCTTTAGGTTTCGTACACATGTGTAAATTTGCATTGTATTTAAATCATTTTTTTTGTATATGAATATTAATAATGATGAATATGGTAGTGTATTTTCGACACCTTAATTGGAATCTATTTGAGATAATTGCTGCAAGAAATTAAAACTATTCAGTTAGTAAAAAGGATTTATGGTTGATTTCTTGATTACGCTCGCTGCCTCTCTCGAGATCCTTCCATTTCCAGCGTGATCCCCTTCCTGTATCCATTAAACCTGATCTGTGTATTTTTGTTACTTGCGTTTTTTTTTTCAATATCTCTTATGCCTTGAAACTGTGACGAATCCAGTGTTAGGCTTTAACCCAAAGCTCCACACATCACCAGATATTTTACAAAACTCAATCTAAATCAAACCGAGCATTAATGAGGTGGCCTAACTAAAGAACTATTTGAAGAAGTTTTTATATTCTGAAATAATTAACGAAATCCTAATGCCTATGCGCTCCAAGGTTAGATATATCATTTGGTTGGGGAAATGGTCGTTCCCAGATTATTGGGATCTCTTTGGGTTGGAAACCCATTTGAATTTATCTTATTGATGGTTATGTTTTTCCCGAGCGCATCATTTTCGAGGCTTGTGAACTTTGTTGTAGTGTGCATGAAGGTTCCACAGTGTAAGTAGAACACCCTTTTACAAACTTTTCTTGGTACTTCCATATGCTCAACACTGGTTGGGATCTTATTGGCTTGCTTACCCAGGTCTGCGTTCTTCTTTTTCACCTGGAGCCTATAGCCTACTCCTTGTATAGGACGATGGGTACTTCGCAGTCCCTTTCTTTTGAAGGGAAAAATAAATAAAACAGTGGGTAATTTCTGAGTGTTTATTCTTGCTGGAGCTGTCTCGGTCTTATCCAACCAGTGTAAAATTCGACTCAGTAGAAAGCTCCTTAAGGAAAACGTTGATTGTTATTGGCATTTGGAGAGGGCCAACGCCCTTATGAGATTCAATGCCCTTGATTTACCTATCTTCCCATTCGGAAAGGCGCGTGTTAGAAATCTACATTTCCCACTCGGGTAAATTCCTTACAAGTGATTTTTCCTGTCCCATCTAATCCTTAGACGACCTCACTGGAAAAATTTGAAACAAGAATCCTTACCTTCGAAGGAAAGGACACAAGCTTTCCCATTTTAGGCATCAAACACAGTTTACAATCTTTCTGTTAGATAACGTTTTCCTTTGGAGATGAGTCTTTGGCATACTAATTTCATCCATCCCGTGAACTGTTTCCTTCAAGGACTGGGGGAACCCCTTCAAAATTATTTTCTTTTGGGATTTCGCCTCTCAGTTGGGGTTCAACCTTAAGTGAGTGTTTCTCCTCTTAGCGCTCCCTGGCGTTGTTAAACTGTTTTGTTCCTTTCTGTAGAGAGTGGATCGTTTCAACCTGTAGCGGTGGAGTGTTTCTGTAGAGAGTGGATCGTTTCAACCTGTAGCGGTGGAGTGCTTTTACTGAAGCGTTTACATCGCAGCCACCCTCAAGGCCCGACTCCAGTGGTCTGCCAGAAATCTCAGTCCTATAGCAACTTTTCCTAGTCCTCTCCAGCACCATCCCTGCTCCACAAATCTTTCAATGCATCCAGTGATCCTGAATTTTGAGACCCGCAGTTGCCTGTTACCATTACGTAAATGACTTTGATGCGCAGTGATTTCACTGATACAAATTATTTATTTATTAACGAGGTGGAAGAAACGTATTAAACGAACAGTCAGAGTGTTTACCTTTTACCTTGATTAGAATTACCCAGAGATTCTTTGTAAATACAGAGAGATTTTTAATTAATTTTATTTTAGGTAAACAAAGAATCATAACTGGCATGTCTAACCGTCGTCACGATAGTAGACAGTGTTCAAAATTTAAGTTGAATTAATCGATGTTTTATAAATTATGTGGTTTTCATAATTAAAATGATATACACACTGTGTTTAATTAATCTTTTTATTTTATGTATAATGTGGTATAATGATGTAAAGTTATCATGATGATGTAAAGTTTAGCATGATGTAATGATGTAACGTTTAGCATGATGTAAAGTTTAGCATAATGTTGCGTGATAAATTTACACACCTTCACGATGAATGATTATATGGAGGAAAAGCTTATAAGGATTGGTAAAAAAAACCAAGATTTCAAAAGTTTATTGAAGAATAGGGTCAGGGATTGTAGAGCTAGATCAATGTATAAACAATTATAGATGTTATGTAGTCATTTTTACAAAAGTTTGGTTGTTGTTCATTATTACTTGCAGCTCGTTTAGCTTGATTGAACAAAGTGTTCGTATAATGTATGACATTCGTATACAGTGCTACTTGGTTTCAGGGAATGTGAGATTTTATGTTTTGGTTGATGGTTTAGAGTTATTTACATTTGCACTTGGGATCCTAGTGCGCTTGTTGCCATGTGGCAACATGATTCCTTAAAAGGAATTATTGTCCGCATTGATAGATAAGCGCATATGATACTTGTATTGGGTCATGTGCTTCTTGATTAGGGTGATGTTTACTGTAATTGATGTTTGGTACATTGCTCTGTAACGTTTTATTGTGATTTGTTTTTTGCTAGCCGTAAAGGTTCTAGTCACTTGTGTTGTTGATGCTGGTTGCATTGGTTGATATGATGTTGGTAGTTATCTTAGTCGGTTTGGTCTTGTTTGTGTCGGGTGGGACGTAGACACCTCCTTGTTACTCAGAACAATTGCCAACCATGAGACCTTAAATGGTCAAAATCGATTGGAACCTGGGATTGAGCATTGCTTATGTGACATGAAGGTCCTAACCATTGCAGGGTAGGACATGAGGGTAGTCTTTTTTATTCTTCGCCTAATTAAATGACCATTTTTTCTTAAGCTGCATGATGTTCTAGTATGATAAGTCATTGTGTTTGTAGGTTTCGTGACTTGCGCGTTTTGTGTTTGTTATCGAGTTGCGTTGTTTGAGTGTATTTAAAATTACTTTCCTTGCGTTCAATTCTTCTTTTTTGTACTTGTTATGTGTTTAATGTTTTTCGAATGACGGGTTTCGTTACATATGGTATTAGAGCCGGTTCGACCCAGGACTTGCGATCACTACGACTTCCATTGATTAGATACATGATTATAAAATGCCACTAATTAGATTGTTTTGTATTCATGCAGGTAATCATGGTTAGAGGACATTGCGTAGGAAGATGACGGGGTGCTAGGGGAGGAGGCGTGATGCCCCTAGTAGCATCCACGCCCAAGGGGTATAACCCCTAGGGAGAAGAACAGGTATTCAGGAAGGAACATATAGTTTTGGGTGATGTGGTTGGGCTGATGAGGTCCTTTCAGAGGATGTCTGAGGAACTAATCAACCATTTGGATAGAGATGTGGCTAGGGCACTGACACCTTGTAAGGGTCCGCCATGTGCTCCAACCAGTACTGGTAGCATTCACTGCAAACTCGAGAAGGTCAAATTTCCCGAGTTCTTTGGTGCCCCATGTTATCACATAAAGTTGTCAGGCATCGTATGTGTTTGTTGTAAATACCCAAGTCTGCACCACTTCTCCATCTCCCTCTTTCCGCACACCAGTCCTAGGATTTTATCCCTTCTGGTTGATAAAGTCAATTTCCCTTTTCGATCAATGATCTATTTTTCCTTAGTGTATTTGTTAGCTGATTCTCAGCACAAGGATTTTCTATTTTCTTTAAAGAATGAACATATATCATGATTTTCGGTCCAAATTACCAGTCACCTTATTTTCTATTGATTGAGCTGACATTTGGTTGTCCAAGTCCTTTTTTTGTACAGTTAATAGCCACGAGCACAAATCGAAACATTCATAGCAATCCATTTCAATCTTGAAGCACAAGAAAGTAGACAGGCTCGATTTTCAATAGTGGAGATCCAATGAATAGTTCATATCAGCAGCTCTCGAGCGATCGAGATTTCAAAAGTAGTGCAAGGATTGATGACTAGAAAGAGGAGCTAAAGTCTCGATGTAAATCTGAGACATTGAAGGCTAAGGACACACATCAACATATCTCACACTTTAGAATATTTACTTCGGAGGATTTCTCGAGAAAAGCAGAAGAAAAATCCCGAAGCCCGAACTCTTGAAGTAAATCTCAGCTGTCCAAAACAAGAGGCCATGCGTCACTAGATCTCACACGTTGGGAATTCGACACTTCGGAGGATTTTAAGAGCTATGCATTGAAAAGTCCTGAAGCCCAAAATACCGAAGTATTTTTGAGCCGTTGATCTTCACAGCAGGAAGAAGGGTCCATCCAAGAGCAGTGCATGGCAACAAAAGTGGGGCTTTCACATATCGTAGATCAAGATCAGATCAATGGCTCACGTGTATTAGACATGTCAAAATTGTGTGAGGATTAGTGGCTAGGAAGAAGCCCTAGAGTTGCAGATCAAGCATTATGCATCCTTCTCCATTGGACGATCATGATTTAATTTCGAACTCCGGGAGTTTTTTCCTACGGGAGTTTATGCTTCCCCATTCCCATTTTCCTCCGAAGTGATTTCTCTCGAAGTCCACAGATCTATGTTGTGTGTCCTCCTTAGATCAACAGTCGCGGTTCGTTTCCAAGATTCAACATTCATTTCAGGCCACCATGTCACTCTTGGCCTGTATTACTTAGGGAGTTATACAATATCTACATGCTTTTCCCCTCGAGCTCTAAGCACCGAAGACACCTTACATCCATCTAGCACTAACACATGACACTCATTTCAAGTATTTTGGACATGTCTTCAGTCTATTTTCGAGTGACAGATGTCACCCCTCCATCTGCGACATGTAAACATAGTGACATTAGACCACCACGTCAGATCATCCTATGGGAAGTGTTCTTGTTCAATGCCAAAAGTAGTGCCATCTCCAAGCACAGTTAGAATGTTCCTAAAGTTGGCAGGAGGATAAGCTTTAGCGGTGGCCCTAAATTTAGCAGGTATGTCCAGATCACATATCACTACTAGATCATTGACCACACTCCATTGCACGGACGCAACATGCTCAAACGATAAAATTTTGGAGTGGTCCTGCAATCAAAACTGTGGTATAGTAAAAGAGCTATGTGGCGAAAGATGGTGAATTGTGGGCTCAAAAGCAGTGTGAATCTAAACCGCCTTTCATGACCCTGAAATCTTGTGCTTATAAACGTCAAATCCAAGAGTAGTGCATGGTCGTCCCCTAGGAATTAAGCCTCATTGTGATCTTGATAGAAATTAGTTAGTGAAAAAGGAGTGGTGGTTGGAACCTCAACTCACTCCATAAATATAAGGCATGGAAGGTCTATTTGTGGATACAGAATTGCCAGCCCAAAGTAACTCTATGGACGGTTTTTCCTTGTAGGCCCATGATGATATGAGCTCATGTCTAACAGAAGGATGCATGCACAGTCTGACAGAAGAAGGCGTAGACGAAGGGCTTTGAAGTTGTGGACTGATATGAGTATAAATAAATCAGTTGAATATTTTTTTAAGGGGTTCGGATGGCTGAGAAAATCGCCCTACTATGTTATTTTGATGCCAGAACTGTTCTCTAGTTATGTATCAAATTTTAGAATTTTGCATTAATACAAGTCAACTTCTTTCATCTCTTTGTTTAAACTGTGCTGAAACACTCGAGCATGGAGGATCCAGTCGAGAGTTGTGGTTCTATTGTAATGTGGGTTTGATTATAGTATTTCTTTGACCAGTTTTAGTAAGATTCTTTGTTATCTTATCTCCCCTTACACTGAAAGAATCAGGCATGGAGGATCCAATCGAGTTGTTATAGTTGCATGGTGATTTAGGTTTGATTATTATGCTATTGTGACATATTTTAGTGTCTGAAACTTGAGTTCAAGAGTTCTCTTGAGCTTGAGTTTTTCTTCACCAAGTTGCTTGAAGGCCGGATGCTCATAGCAGTGTTGTTCACCTCTCTCACTAATTATTCCTTCTACTCACACTTAAAATCAAATCACTGACTGAAGTTAATAAGGACCTCACTTCCTTGTGCATTACTTGTATAGTTTCTGTGATTAAAATCATTCTTGTACTGAGTTTTGTCCATTTGACCTCCACTCATAAAACCAACATCCACCAAAAGTTCTGATGGGTACTGAGATTATCAATACCTTATGATTATCTTATTAAATCTTATTAAGTTATGATGAGTACTGAGATTATCTTATTAAATCAATATGTTTCATAAAAAGAAATTATGATTATGAAGGTGCATCATAAATCAATACCTTGAAGATTGAAACTTGTACCTGGAAACTCCATTGTTTCACTTGGGGCTTCCAAAAGAAGAAACACAAGGTCTACTCCATAGCTTCCTCTAGAAACACCTAAAGCTGACCCAAAAAATATTATCAAGAAAGGAAAGACCTCTCAAGAAGGACTTTCAGCCCAAAAAATATTATCAAGAAAGGAAAGACCTCTCAAGAAGGACTTTCAGCCATTGTACCAGATGATTCTGGTAATTTACAAACTTCTTCTTTTGAAACTCCAGTAGCTACATCTAATTATCCTGTTATACCATATGTTGGAGTTTCCAAAAGTTTAAATTTTGGGCATTTCCCTGTTGAATTCTCCCCTTCTATATCTTATTTGGAAGTAAGTTTTTTCACCCCTGTTTCCCCTGATATTGTAAAGTGGGTCAAACCCATAATCTTAGAAGGTTGTACCACTTTGGGTTTTCCTACTCTTCCTCCTGTCAAAGTTGTAGTATCTAAAGAGGGGGGAACTTATTTTCCCTTAAACCCCATATTATTCTC
This sequence comes from Picea abies, assembly GCA_900067695.1. NCBI lineage: Eukaryota > Viridiplantae > Streptophyta > Pinopsida > Pinales > Pinaceae > Picea > Picea abies. The sequence continues at coordinate 16,448 of CBVK0101603458.1, forward strand.
CTCCAACACTCAGTCATTTCCCCTTTCCCCTGGAAACACAACTCCAGTCCCACCTTTCCAAAGTCCATCTACCCTTGGTTATCCTACAATTCACATTCTAATGGCAGGTGCTAATCTTCCTAGAAACAAAATGGATGCCATAGTGGCTTCTAGGTATGCCCCTATTGTTTTACCTCAACCTATGAATCCCCTTCTAGTTGGAGATTACTTCAAATACATGCCCAAGTTTACAGAGGAGGAGGACATATTTGTGGAAGAGAACCTTTCAACTTTTTACAGTTATGCAGATAATCTTAATATTGAAAATGAATTACAGTTATGCAGATAATCTTAATATTGAAAATGAAGATGTCTGGTTGAGATTTTTTGTACAGAGTCTTGATGATGAGGCTAGGAAATGGTTCAGGGGTTTGAATCCTAGATCTATTGATGGGATTGAGGCTCTGGTTGATTCATTTCTAAGACATTGGGGGGACAAAAAGGACTTCCTTTATTATATTACAGAGTTTGGATCACTTAAGAGAGAAGAGGGGGAATATGTTTCAGACTTCTCAAAGATATTTAATAAGATGTACACTAATATTCCTACCAAAATTAAGCCTGCTAAAACCTCTGCCAAGATCACTAATCCTAGTTCTTTTGACCCTGATTTTTGTCTCCTATTAAGAGAAAGAAGAGCTACCTCCTTGGATCATATGCAAGATGCATCCCTTGAAGTAGAATCCAATATATTGTAAGTTGAAAAACTTAAGAGTAAGGCTGATAGAGACAGAAGAAAAGGTAGGTATAAAGCTTCAACCTCTGGTTCCTCTGCTACCCACCCTCAAGTGGATGAGTTGACAAAGCTAGTAAAATCACTTTCTGCAGAAATGGAGAAATTGAAGTTTGAGGGGAAACAAGGATATATGAACACCCATAATAATGATAATAGGGGAAATTTTAGAAGACAAAATAATTCCCCTCGGATCATCCAAAAATATCAAAGAAATATAGATAGGTATGATCAAAGGATCCAAGCCCCTCTCCAAAATAATCTAGTTACTGATGAAGTAGGAGAGGAAGAGGAAGTTGATACCAAAATCCATTGTCTTGGTGACACCTTTGCATCCCCTCATTTAAATTAGTCTACATATGAAGAGTCTCTCATGGATATACAACTAAATGAATTGAGCAAAGGGGAAAGGACTAGTGGCAATCCAAATAGATAGAACCTCAGGTCCAAGAAGAAAGAGGGAAAGATTAACATTCCTGAGGAGTCCACTAGAACAAAGAATCCTATTAAGGAGGTGACAGCTAACAACGAATAAAAAGAGGCACAAGACCCCCGGGTAGTGGTTAAGAACCCTATCCCAGAAGTGAAGGATATTTTGAATCCTCCCTCCTCTTTTAGCTTTGAGAACGAGATTCAAAAGATTAAAATCCATGTACTTTTTTCAGAGTTAGTCAAGAATGAGGACTTCAAAAGGTACCTTTCCAAAATGTTATAGGCTGAACCTTCATCTCATCCCACAAACTCAGTCAACCTCCAAGATGACAATCCTGTTGTCATACTAGGACCTTTGGTGGAGGATAGAGATGAATCCTCCCCTCCTTTCTATATCTCATTGAACATCCACTATATGGTTCTACACAACTTCTTGATGGATTAAGAGGAATCTCACAATATCATGCCTAAGATTTCATGGAGGATCTCGGGTTGGAGGTTACAAAAACTTACCATGACCTGTACTCATTTGATTCCAGGAAGGTGAAGTGCCTCGGGTTTATCAAAGACTTGGTCATTTCCTTGTTCTAGTTGCCAATGAAAAGTGTGGTCATGGATATTGTGGTTGCTGATGTTTCCCCTAATTTTGGGATTCTTTTTTATAAATCTTGGACTAAATACCGGGGGGGGATGTTGCAGATGAATATTTGATATGCCACTATCCCTGTATTTGGGGGAGAGAATAGAATACTTTATAGGGAAGCACAACTTGCTTACATCATCAGTGATGAAGCAAATCCAATCACCCCATTTTTGTAGTTGACACTAATCTAGGAACCAATATGTTACAACTCACTGATGTTCCTCAAGCACCTATTAAAATCAGAAATAAACTCATCACCTCTTGTGAAGCCCCTCCTTCCAATATCTCTATTTGGAAAATATTTTTTGATGGAGCCTCTTCCAGGGAAAGTGTTGGGGTTGGGGTAGTTTTCATATCCCATACCCAAAGACCATATCTCTTTCTTTTAAGATTAAATTTGAAACAACAAACAATGTGGCAGAATATGAGGATCTTGTTTTGGATTTGAGAACTGCCAAAGACATGAAAAATGAAGAACTAGTAGTGTTTGGAGAGGCTGAGTTGATTGTTCATCAAGTTAGAAATCTGTATCAGGCTAAGCACCCCAGGTTAAAGGCCTACAAAAATTAAGTCTGGGATATGATTGATAGTTTCTTCTTGGATTTTAATATCTCATTTGTTCCAAGAGAGGA
>CBVK0101603478.1:0-10868 GCA_900067695.1 Picea abies
ATATATATATATATTAAAAAATATTAAAATTCACCATAAGCATTTCTAGTTGCTTCAAGCTTGAAAGCATAACAAGCTATACTATACAGTATTATGCACAACCCTTACACTTGCCGATACTGAAAAAGCTCGAGCAATTTAAAAAAGAGCCAAGTGACATTTCATTATTGGCTACTAGACAAGAGCAAAATGCAATTTAGCTTTAGGAAACTTAAGAGATAAATGTTTCTATAGCAGTTTTTCATACTCGTATTTCTTGTTAATGACAATTATGTTAAAACATAAAAGGCATTCCCTTATCAATAGGTTTTGCAGATTTTTATGGTTGTGTTGAAAACCACTATAAAACACTTTGGTTCTATAAAGAGATTAGATTCATATTTCAGATTAAGAAGGTGATTGAATATGAATTTATTCAAACATTTAGTACCCAATCGAAGTCACTACTATCTGATTGTTTTCACAATTCTTGAGGTTGGAATGGTGGAAGCACTATAATTGAATGACTCCTAGAAACCCATGTAGAATATCTAAAAGCTAAGATGACCAGAAAAATGAGAAGAACAAGAGCAGTAACCATAAGGATCAACCCTTTGAAATGTTGCATTTCTTGTTTTTTTGACATGGAAACTTTGCTTCATGTAACCTTGTTGCTGAAAATACAATATTTAAATCACCAAAAACCCAAATCAAAACCCATCATACAAAACCTTTTGAGCTACAACTTTTACAACAGATTTAGATTCAATGCAATACAAAAATAATGGATGGGAAAAATGATCTTATTGTCCAATCATCAATTTCCATGATTTTCAAGATTGAAGATATATGCCCGGAATATCCCCAAAATCTGCCCAAAAAATCCCTAAAATCTACCTAGAACATCCTCAAAATCTGTCCGGAACGTCCCTGAAATCTGTCCGGAACGTCTTGGGGACGGCCAGCAAGTCCCCGAGTCCCCAATGGAGTCCCCAACAATTTGAGTAAGTTTCCTAAGGGTCCCCAAGTCCCCGGAACGCGGGAACGGCGGGTACACGGGTTTTTTTTGGGGGGACGGGTCCCCGTGCAACATAGCTAATATCGTCTAGCTCCTTCCTCAGAGTTGATCCTCCTTTCTTCATCTGTCGCAATGTTCCTGTACACCTGCAATTGGAAAATCGGGTTTTAGGGGAAAATTACACAGTGTAGACTTAGGAAGATTTGGCTCCGCTGACAAGGACGAGAAGTATGAGGCATGCATTAGAACGTGGCGCTGATTACAAGGGATGAGACAGAGTGGCTTAAGATTTGAAACAATCATGGTCGGTGACTGTAATGATGGGAAGTATGTAACCATGTGATTTGATGAAACAGCAATTTGAAAAGATTCGATATATCATGCAGAGATCAGCTCCAAGTCTCTAAACGGTTTTCCTCCTGTCTTTTCAGCGGCCAATTGCAATTATAAAACCTCAATCCCGACGGTTTAGGTGTGTGAAAGGACGTGTTGACTCCTCCCATGCTCCTGCGATTTCGATGGCTAAAATAGCCCTGAATTTCTTGTTTAAGCTGTCGAAAGCTAAGGCTTTCGATAGCTAAGAAGCACTTTTGAAGAAGCGCCTAAGCCACTGAAACCTGAGATTTGACATTTTTGAAATGAAAACGAAACCAAATGTTTTTTTTTAAACTTTATTATATGCATAAAGCTCTCAAAAATGAGCTTTAAAAATTTAGAAATGTATTGATTGAATGACATCCTATCACCTAAAATAAAACAACTTGATTAATTTATCTGAGGAGATAACAGGGCCCATAACCTGTTAGAAAGTAATAGATGTGTTCGTTTAGCCATAGACAATATAGCAATATTGTCACCCAACCATAGGCTGAAGCCACCCCCGAGCACCTTAACCCTGACAGAGAATGATTCTGAAAGCAAACCCTAGGCCTAAAAGCTAATCAATGTAGCGTACCTCTCTCTCCAAAGCTAGCATACAAGGCAGAAAGTCCAAACCACAACCAATAGAAAGTCCAAGCCTAAACCGAAAATACAGGTTGCAGTAGATGCAGCTGCAGCTACTCCTCAGACTTGCGCACTTACCCAATTTCTACAATGCACACTTCTTCACTTTTGCAGTTGTGAGCTGTGTGTACCAATGAGATCTGGCTTCCTGTATTTATATTGTTTTTCCTGAGCTGTCTGGACCGACTTCTCATTCTGGAGGCTAAATACTTAATATTAAATATTTCCTTTAGTCGACTTGTCTTCTAGGGTTATGTCCAATGCTTTAGGGTTTCTTCTTGCTTCCCGAAATATTCTATTCTCGTCAGGGTTACATGTGAAGGTAAATACCTCCCACAGCTACCATAATATCAACAGTCAGATCCTTTTGCAATTCAAAAATTTTGCTCAGCACTCAGAGGTTCATATCGTCTCGTATCATCAACTACGATAGCTCCAAGAATAGAGAATGATACGAAGACATTACAAGCCAAAGAAAAAGACGTCAAGCCCTTCCATCACTATGCTTTGAGGAAAAAGCATTTCAAAAGGGGAAGGCAACGTTATGAACACAAATATATAGAATTAGATATAAATAAATAATAATTAATACCCAATAACTCAATATGTTATGAAGAGACACCTTCCTGATGAAAAGTCATGTCTCTTATGAAAGGGAACCCTTGCGTAGGTATATATACAGCCCTTATTTCTCATTTGTAATCATCGCATATCTCATATTTTTACTCTTACATGTATTTAACTTATTACTTGTCCATATGGATTTCATTATTCAATTCCAAGCATTTTGGGTATTTCGTGTATGAACCGGATTAGTTCACCACATTAAGCCACTTTCAAAAGGGAAATTTGAGATGTTCAAAAAGCAACTTAGTGTGGTGGAGAACACTTTCCTTGGTAAGAGGGAGTGTTAGTGAAAGTACCTCAAACAAAGGGAGAGGGTGTATGCATGCATGCATGCATGCGCTTGCCAACAGACAATCTTCTGCATTAGCATTAGGGTGCATAAAACACTAAAGCATACTAAAAAATAAAAAGAACTTTAGATTGCATTTAGTCATAAATGATAAGACAGCCCTAACAGCTTGCTGTTCCTGTTGTTTTTCTGCATTTAAATCAGGGATTTAACCTTATATTTTGCTTTGGGTTGCATGCACAACATAATACAAAATTTCTGCATTATTTTAGAATATTTTATTAGCATTTACAGCACTAAAATAGTCATTATGGTCTGCTGTAATTTCTGTTTTGCTCTTTAAGCTAGCATACTTCAACATATAATTGCAATGGGCCCATAATTAGCATCAAAATTATGCATCATTTTTCGAGCATAATTTCAGCATTTAAGACAGATTTCCGCTTGCTGTAGTTTGGATTTAGTCGCAGATTTTAGAGAGGCCAGCAAGCTTTTATTACAACTTTTGGTGTCACTGATTAGTCTTTGATTTATAATTAATACCTTAGATCATTTAGGGATAAACCCCTGAAGTTAGCAAGCAATAGCTTCGAACTGAGAGGAGGTAGGTGGGGTGACACTGCTTATTTCCTATAGCTATCCAGACTCCCTTCAGCTCTCACAGGGTGGGAATTTCCGGGCGATAACACAATATTTTGTTTTTATTCTTGTACCAAGTAGTTTGGCTACTAGTCTTCACTAACCAGTGATACAAAGTTGGGTCGTGATGAGCTTTATTAAACATACCAACATAATATACTAACACTAGGTAGGATCGCACCTAGTCATTAATTGTGACCCTTGTTACATTAACTTTATTATCATGTCACTATTCTCACAAAAATTAATACCCTCTAATTGTTGGTCAGTGCGAAGGGAGTAAACATACCAGCTTTCAAAGTAGAAAAGTTAAATGAGTAATTGAATAGAGGAAGACAGGTTAACTTTGTATCTCTGAATTGAAAAAATCACACCATTAACTCAAACAGTCAAGAAGACTGTTATAATGGAGAAGGAAATATTAGGATTTCAACAATGTTTGAAGACAAGGTACCAATTTGTGAATTTAAGAAATGGCACTATTAGCTAAACAGTGAATAAAAGTGGAGAACTGAAGAAAGAATGACATTTTTATTCATAACAAAATATTTCAACGAGTTGAAAGCTCTCATAATTGAAGGAAGAACACTCATGTTAAGGGGAAGTGGAGCAGCAAAGAAGGATGCATTAGTAATAAGAATTATTATTACTATTATCATACAAAAATTGAGAGACAACTTGCTATCTAACCATTTTGAGTTCGGATAAAAAAACCAGGAAATATGATGATGAGGTGATTGGAATCATATTGAGCTATGGAAGCAAAAGACAAAAGGGTGTACAGAAAAAGGAGCAAGACAATGAACCAATGTTACTAGACTCTACTCGGGGAAAAATTTGGCGAGGCAGAAGAGTCGAGAGTTTGACTCAGATCAGGGAAAACTCAGCAACTGCAAAAATATAAAGATGGAAGCCCCAGATACTTTGATGTGTTGTCCTTGAGTCATCTTGATCACTTTGTGGTTTCTTTCGCTGAAGCAAAGAAAAAGAGTAAAGAAATGAAAGTGAAAATGAGCAAATGGGTGCGGTTTCTGGGAATTTATAAATTATAGGCACGTTAGCGAGTCATACTCATTTTGCTCACAAGAAAAGTCAAACTTGCCAGTATCCAAGTTTGACTCATAGGCCTGGTAACAGAGCAATGAAGCAACTAGACGAAAGAGGCACTGGCTGGGAATTTCTAAGCAGGTTAGCAAGTCATACTCATTTGGCTCACAAGCCAAGTCAAACTTGCAAGTATCTGAGTTTGACACGTGAGCCTGGTAACAGAGCAATGAATCAACTGGATGAATGACAACCAGGTTTGGACAGTTTGAAAATCCCATGTTACTGGATTACTGTTGATGTGTGTTAGTCGGTATGTGGAACCAACAGTAAGCCTCGGTATTTGAGGAACACAATCCAATCTATTTCCAAAAGATTGCTTTCAACTAATAATAATAGAGAATAAATGCCAGAAAAAGCTGACATAAAAGTTAAAACAGAAGAAAATTTCAAATCAAGCATATCAGACATTCATAACACAAAATGAACTTGTTCATGTGGCAAAAATGTAAGATGCAAAGACAACATAGAAGGGGGACATTAGAGAATTTACCAAATGGTATGGATTGGATAAAATGAAATCCTCTTCTTGGTTGTGTTCTCCATCTGTTCCACTGCAGAAGAAAATTTTGGCATACTCAAAATGCAAAACTACATTTCAAAACAAATAATTCATTGTAAAGACTGCAGCTGCAGTTTTGAATCTAGCAGAACCAAAGAGAAGTATATTCACCCAAACACTAGACGATGAAATGTAAGTGACAAACAAAACAAAACCTTACAAATTTGAATCACTATGGTTCCTGCCTTGATAATACACATCAAGTTAATAAATATCCAATTAACGCAAAAATAAAAATGATAAATAACAGAAATTGGACTTTAAACCAGAAAGAAAATACTATATAACAGGAATTATTTGGACAAATTCACACATGCATATGATAGTTTTCACTAACCAGCAGCTAGAGAAAATGAGTAGCATGTTCGTCATGTTCAAGGTGGTTATTCATTTATCCAATATTTCTCTGTAATAGAAAAGAATTATATCTAATCATATAATTAATTCATGAGTCATGAACACCTGTTGGCCACCATCCGAAGTTGTCTAAAGGGCCATATATATACTCCTTCCATACGCACTTGGATTATCTGAGTATCATGTTCATCAGCATAAGAACCATCCCTGAAAACAATGGCCCCCTACCAAAGAAACCAAAGGCCAAAAATAAGTGTCTTCCTCCTGAACATATAGCCATCCTCTACCAATAATATCAAGCCTAAGATAACCAAGATATAGTTTCTTAAAAGATCAAATATAAACCTTAAAATTGGTAAAAAAATATTAGAAATTGTTAAATTGAATTATGCAGTCTCCTTAGTTGATAAATTTTCTTTTTTCCTTCTGTAATATGAAATAAGTTTGTTTGTAAATCCTGCTAAAAGCAGATGGAGAATCTTCAAATCTAGAAAAGTTGGAAGCAAGTGTAGAAGGAAGTGTCTAGAAGGTAGCTTTGAGAATACCTTCTTCATATGAAAGCTCCTGTGATAAATTTTTAATACAAGAGAGAAACATGAATATGCATGATATGCAAAAGTGCTTCCTTTTGTTCCTCACCAGTTGTCCTTGAATGTACAAATCTAGTGTCCTTGATCATGCCATTTGCTTCGACACAGCCATTGACAAGGCTGTACCCATGTCACTCATCACAGCAAATACCCTAGCACAAGTACATCTATACCCCAAAACAATGAACAAGTGACAGAAACACTTCAAATATGCAACACAAGTCAATAAGATAGTGGTTCAGCAGTGAAAGTGGCGGCATGTCAGGCCACCCACCAAGGTCCAATTCCCCTGGAAGCATGAATAAGCAGTTGGGGCAGATGCAAGTCCTGGCTGATTTTGACAGAAGAGTGCCTCTTGTCACAGCAGCTTAGCCAAATAAAAGTGCTTATGGTCAGTGTTTCACCCCTCGAGGGCCATTTGAGCCACGCAAACATTGCACTTGCAACCTCATCAGTCCAGTTGTAATGTTTCTTTTTGAGTGTAAAAGGAAACACTTTCAAAATAAAAATAAATTAAAAAAAAAACAGAATGTCAATTCATTCCATGATGAAAATAAATAATCAGCCACATACACTGGAAAGAAAGAACAAAAGGTTCTAATGTTTCTTGCACATAATTCAAGGCCTATAGTCAACAAGCACATCTCTTGAGACTAACGAATTTTATCAAAGGTTCATACTTGAGTTACGAGTATATAACTCATTTTGGTGAACTTATAACCGCCAAATTTTGCTTGCTGTACAACTTTTGTCACCACTCAACTAAAAATACAAATGTATATTGGAGGGGAAATGTTAAGGAGGCAATAGCATTCTTTGCATTCAACGTGTCAATTGAGCAAGACTAAGCCTACGAGTCATTGGCTGAGTTGGTTTCATGGAAATATAAGGGACCCCTTAGGTCTAGCTTCAGACTCCAGAGACATATGGTCAGCACTTTAATAAACAGTTATTTTCAAGCAACAACAGAATGCAATGTGCTTTGTGGATTTTCCATTTCCATTATCAAATGAATATATTATCAGTCTTCTGGAATAAATATGAGCTCAGAAAATACCCAAGATAATCAAGGGAGTCTCATAAATTGGCCATTCAGATTGGTTTGATCCATTTAGGAATCTAAGATGCAACAACAGTTAATCATAAAATCCCTTCAAAACCCAGTGTTCAACAAGCCTCTAGGTATATGAACTTCTTTTCAAATGCATATGTACACTTTTTGTTCCTCCACCGTTTGCAGTACAACATATCATAGATACACAACGCAGATGGGCAGTGGGTGCTACAATCTGTGTACCAGGCTATGATGTACAAATATAGATTGAAAATTATGGTACGTCCCTGGTGGGAGCTTGTTTTATTAATACTATACTAACAATTACCAACAAATGTTGCTTAACTAATTGCCAACTATTTTACGTACAAATACGAGAAGATTTTAGACACAATGTCATCCAATAATACTTCACTTCTAATCTAAGTTGCAGGGAATGTCCTCCCCACCACCAACCCCCGTATTCCCAGGTTGGAAATGCAATTTGAAAAAACCGGAAATGCCCTGAAACATTTCAGGGGTATTTTGGAATTTGGAAACATGGGTGCACGTTTCAGCCCAGACATCCTGCGTTTTGGCCCAAACAGGGTGTGTTTCAGGCCCATAAAAGCTCTGAAAAGGTGTGGGGGACCCACAACAAGCACACAAATGCTCAATGACAACAAAACGATGGCAAATTAAGTCCAAAATAATTCCTAAAACACATTGAATTTCTTGATCATTCATTTTATCAAATTTGCAAGATGATGTGCTATTTAAAAAAAACTATTTTTTGTAGTTTTTAAATACCGTATTTCTACATTTCCAAAATTGGGGGGGTAGGGGGGTCACATTTCCATGTTTCATGCAAATTAGCTTCTAAGGATTACTAATAACACTTTAGCTGATATACACCTACCCAACCAGCCAAATTGAATTCTAAAGGGTCTTATATTTACTCAAAACAGTCTTGTAATTACTAATCTAAGTTGTAGGAAACGTCCTCCCCCCCCCCATGTTGCCAAATTGGAAACATGTTTTGAAAGGGATGGAAATGTCCCAAAACATTTCATGGGCATTTAGGGATTTAAAAATGTGGACCCACATTTCCACTGCATTTAAACCCAGACAGCCCATGTTTCGGCCCAAACAGGGCATTTTTCAGGGCCACAAAAGCTCTTAAAAGGTTCATGGGACCCGCAACAAACATACAAATGCCTAATGACAGGAAAACAAAGTCAAATTATGTAAAAAATAATCGGCATTGTTGGCTTATGCCACGTTTTGTAAAGCCAACTTTGCTAATGACAGGAAAACAAAGTCAAATTATGTAAAAAATAATTGGCATTGTTGGCTTATGCCACGTTTTGTAAAGCCAACTTTACTAATGTAATAAACTATATGGACTTGTGATGTGGTGTTTAGGGATGTTGATGTAGATCCATCCCACCACATATTTTTGCTTGATGATAGTGGTCATTGCTAGCAGGTACAGTCCGAGATTCTAAAATTCTCATGCACTCTCAAGAAGAGAATATGTCCCAGAGTTGGAGCCAGTTGTTATCCTTCATTTTGCATGAATCCTATACTAGTGAATTTTTCACTACATCTTATCTTTCATGGAATTCATTTCAAATATTGGCATTGTACTTGAAGATGTTGTGATGAGATTGTTTTTGAGAAGCTTGAAATGGAATGCAATGAATTGGTTTAAATATCTTGGTAGAGGAGAAATATAATCTTTTGCAAGTTTGATTGAGGCATTTCAGAAAAGATGGCATCTTAGCTATGAAAAGGTTGAAGACCTAATTGAAACTTCCAAGCATAAAAGGGTCATGATCCGACAACAAATGCTTTGGTATGAAAGAAGCCACTCGGATGTGTTAAAATTAATGCAGCTGCAAGAGCCATTCTCTGGGAGGATGGCAAAGACCCTAGTTGTGATCTAGAGCCCCTAGTACACTCCTAGGGTTCTTGGTCTGGGACCAAGCAATTAGAGCCATGGAAAAAGAACCTAGTTGGACCCCCAGTGCATTTCTGGGGTTCTTGGTCAGGGACCAAGCAGTTTGATGATATAAGTCCCTAGATGTGTTCTAGGACCCCTAGATGTCTTCCAGGGAATCCTTGCTTAGCACTTGGATTGATCCTTGGTTGTGTACCTTGGTGGTTAAGCCCCTAGATATATTCTAGGGCCCCAAATGTGTTCTGGGGCATCCTAGTCTAGGACCAAGAAGTTTAAGTACCAAGCTGAGATGATGTGTGACTTTCTTCTCTCCCAGGATGGTCCATGTGACCTAGGAGCAGTTAAGAAGAAAGACATGATCACGTCATTAGCCTTCCACATATGCTAGGACAATCTGCCATTAAAGAAGGACTTGATTTTTGACTTTATCTTATTGTTTATTGATGAAACCCTTTGCTTGAGTTATCACCCTCCTAAATTTATGTTTATGTGTTGGTTCGAATTTCTATATTGGACCCTACTTCCTAAAGAAATTTGGTCGCCTTGATCTTGAAACCCACCTTATCGATTTGATTTATTACCTTGTTGACGCCTTGATCTTGAAACCCACCTTATCGATTTGATTTATTACCTTGTTGACTTACTTGTGGTCTATTTTCATTTACCACTTGATATTTTAATTGGTAAAATATTATTTGTTATTGTTAGGTATTAACCTAACCCTAAAGCTATGGAAAGTGGACTAATATGTTAGCCCTACCTTACCTACCTACAATCTATATAAAGGAGTGGTCTCTCCCTCCACTTACACACACTTGATGCATGCGATCTACCTCCTCCAAGTTGACGTTGAGACTGAGGTTTGTCGCGGCTCTTCTGGACAGGTTTACAAGGTCTTTCTCAGGTCGCTCTTGTGTGTGCCAGCGTGCCATGGGTCTATCCCTGCTAGCCAAAATTAATTGTGTTCATTGTTTTGGATTGTTGATGTCTTTCCTGCCTGCCGTGGGGTTAGCTTTGTTGGTCGTGACTGTTTTTGTGCTTGTCGTTGAGGTTGCTTGTGCTGCCCTTGTGGTTAGATGATACCGCCCAATATTTTAAAAACTGAAACCGGTACCGGAACCGATCGAGGGTCCAACCTGAACCGGTAATAAACCGGTCAAACCGGTTTCAATGAACCGGTTTTTTAAAAAATACATAAAATATTTAAATTTTAACGAAAAAATATATATTTTTAAGATTTTAAATCATGTTTCCAAAGCATTAGAGACAATTAGAGACAACATATCCAAATATGCTCATGAATATATCAAAACGACACCAAGTGCAATACATATCTAGAGATCGGAACGTAAATGCATAATCAATGAGGCTCTATATGGCCTCTACAACATCAAATAACATACTAAGTTAGAGTCACTGATACTATAGGTGGGAATGCCAATGAAAAATACAAAATAGCCATAGGGTAGATACTAGAACCGTAGATGGAAGAATCTCATAGCTCATGAGTCGTGATTGTCAGTAGTCCTCCATGTCATAATCATCAAGATTGGCATCACTACCACTGCTCTCTCCTCCATCCTCCTCCCCTATATCCAATGCAATCCGTGCATTTGTTGATGTGGACTTTGGAGGATGACCCCTCAAGAGGATCACCATCATCAAAAGTGACCGGATCTAGCACTAGTTCATTAAGATCCAA
>CBVK0101603568.1:0-11870 GCA_900067695.1 Picea abies
TGAGGTTTCTCTATGTATACTTCCTCCTCAATGATCCCATTGAGGAAATTTGTGTTCACATCCATCTAATGTATCCTCCACCTCATAATTGAATCAATAGAAATAGCAGCTTGAATAGAAGCATACCTGGTGACTGGAGAAAATGTCTCCTCGTAGTCCACTCCCTCTTTTTGGGAGAACCCTCTCACCACAAACTGCGCCTTGAACTTCATGATGCTACCATCTGCAGCATGCTTGATATTGTAGAGCCACATGGAACTCACAACCGACTTCCCCTATGGTCTCAGCATTATGTCCCAAACATCATTCTTCATAATAGAGGTGTACTCCTCTACCATGGCATCCCTCCATACCTATTGATGTGTTTCTTCCTCAAAACTAAAAGTCTCGACATCAATGGTGCTACTCATAAGCGCCATATAGTTTGTAAACTTCTTCGAAGGTCTGCGCTCTCTGACCAGAGTCCTAGGACCCTCACCACCATCCTTCAATGTATGTAATAGCCACCTGGGTCTCTTAACAACACTAGAAGGGGATAAATCCTCCTCCCCACCTAAAGTTTGAACCGTTGAATATTGCTCATCCTTTACATCCTTTTTATCCTTGTTCTTTGGCACTGTTGATAACTCCTTAGATATCCTATATGTAAATTTATCCTCGAACTTAATATATCTACTCACAATTTTATTTCATTTCAGTGGAATGAATATCATGTAAGACTTTGAGGTCTCACTATACCCCACAAATATACCCTTCTATCCTGAAGGCTCTAGCTTTGTCCTCTTTTCCACATGAACATGGATGTAGAGTGGACAATTAAACATCCTCAAATTCATGACCAATCTATGGCTTCACTCTTAAGAATTCCTCCTTTGAAGTCTTTTCCCTTAATATCCTATGAGGACTCTTACTATTCACATACACCATCATTTTACATGCTTCTTCCCACAGTAATATAGGAAACTCCTGGTCATGTATCATAGCCCTGGAAGAACTGATGATGGACTAATTCTTTCACTCTATAACCCCATACTATTGAGGGTTGTATGATATTGTCCCCTTGGACGTACTCCTGCTTCTCAGAAAAGTATCCTTGGAATTATTTTCAATTGCACGCCCTCTATACACTCCCCATTACTCAATACTAAACTCTAGAAGACATGTAATAATCCCCCTCAAAATTGGCAAATCCCTACAGTGTAGGTTTCCCAACCTCATGTGTCACAACTCACATAGGTTATCACTATCATGTACCAAATCTTGAACAAGATTTCCTTGTAGCTTGTATAAAATGCCCTCTCTAACCCCAATGACCATTTCATTGTTTGGGATAGATTTCTCTGAACGTATGATTTATTTCCCTCTCTGAAAAGTGATGGAAAAACCCATGTCCTCCATAGTTGAGACTGAAAGCAAATTCTTCTTCAAACCTAGTACGTAAATCACATCTTGGGTATCTAATGAACCTCCTAAATCAAGTTGAAATGTAATTTTTCTCTCTCTCTTCACTACCTACTCGACACCATCATCAAGTTGCACATGAACATCTAAGTCCCTCTTTGTCAAACTGTTAAATATCTCTCGTTGTTTTATCATATGACGATATGCACCATAGTCCAAGAAACACACACTCCTCATAGTTGTGATGGTAGAAAGGAAAGAAACTAGTGAGAAATCTTTCTCAAACTTCATTTCAAACTCATAAATTTGTGTCTCTGCTAATGTTGTTTTTTTCATCTTACCTTTACCCTTCTTCTTCTTTGGAGACTGATATGCATAATGTCCATTATTATGACATAAGAATCACTTGATTTTACTCAAGTCCTTATTATTCCCTGGATGTGATGATCCTCCATCATTGTTACCCTTCTTGCTAGAAATATTTCATTTTCCCTTCTTCGTCTTACTGACAAGAACCAAGTTCTCCACACTACCTCCCTACTTGTTTCTCTTATACCCCTCCCAAGTCTCTTCCTAGATGCATTCATCCCAAATTCTCTACCAATATAGGAGATTTTCCTAAGCACAAAATCCTTTGAAAAATGGTTCCCAAGACTTGGGAAGATCGTTCAATGCCACATTCACGAGCTCTATGTCCTATGTTTTTTCCACTATGGCTACAAGTTGATCATGCACATGTGTAATCCTCATGAGATAGTTGGGAACATTATCAGATATAGACATTTGTATCGATCTGAGTCAATTTCTTAAGACCATCTTCCTATTCATGTTCTTGCTCTGGAATAAACTTGCCAAGCATCAAACGTCTCTTTAGTCATCTTCTTCTTGGACAACTGAGGAATTATAGTATCCTTCACTAAATCTAGGAGGACCCTTTCTCCTTTGATCTCCTTCTTGTTGTGAGCTTCCAAAGTTACCAGATCTATCGGTGGAGTAACTACTTTGTCCACTAACTCTCAAAGGTCATGCTCCTTCAATGCCAAAATTACTCTTTCTTTCCAAAATAGGAAGTTATATGTTCCATTCAATCTATATTCAACTCTCAATAGTGTTTTTTCAATCCCTAAGACCTAATAAAATGCCCTCGAAATAACCTATTGTTGAAAATTTCCCATGTACTAACCTGTACAAGCTTGTATGTGCTTGTCACCACTAGAACTTGTGTGTGTACGCACCTATGCTCATCGGCACCCATGTATGTACATGTTTATGATCACTTGCACTCACATATGTACATTTTTGTGCTCACTTAAACCCATGTATGTACGATCGTGTCCCTTCTTACAACCTGCGTACAACTTCATAAACCTATAAAAACCTAGTTTTATCTCAGTACGGTTGTTTCCCTAAAATACATACTTTGATTCATTCATGTTGGTTATGGATCTGCTAATATCTCTTTCAAATATAATAGATATGGCTTCCCTTCAGAGCATTCTCTATGATACCATGTTGAAAACCTCTTACTCTAGCACCTAGGTATCTTGTTATCTAGTGATTTCCTTACTACAAATTAGATTAGTATCTCACAAAAAAAAAATACATTGCTGAAATATTCAACTCAATAAATCTATCGAAAGTAAAAAATGGAAACCCAAATCATGCACACATAAACACCAATATTTTGGGGTAGATACCCCTGGAAAAACCT
This sequence comes from Picea abies, assembly GCA_900067695.1. Taxonomy (NCBI): domain Eukaryota; kingdom Viridiplantae; phylum Streptophyta; class Pinopsida; order Pinales; family Pinaceae; genus Picea; species Picea abies. Next base: position 3,113 of record CBVK0101603568.1, read on the forward strand.
CGGAGGGAAAACTGGTGCTTAGAATGATTTTCTTATGCTAAAATCAGGGCTCTCGTAATAGGGATAATGGCCCACTGAGAGAAATGCAACCACATACTTTATGTTTTTTGAGATGTATGTGATTGTCCCTACTACACACCCATGTGCACGCGCCTGTCTCCATTGGCGCCTGCATACATGTACGGAAAACTATGTATGATGCAACTCCTCCCCATGGATTCACTTGAATGAAACCCACTTGTGGCAGCCTCTGTTCTCTCTTCTCAATGATTTGATCTCTAGATGGACATCCTTCTCAACCTATCTAAGATCTCTTTTAATCACATTCCTTCGTGATCGAACTCCCTTTGTGTTCTCTCAACAAAATTATCAAGTGTCTTCCTCCTTCACCTTAGCCTTTCTTTTATAATATTGAGTTATAATCTATTTCTCATCTCCAAAGTGATTGACAGTTGATATTACTTCTCACTTCACTTGATATGTATATTACATGCTAATTACTTTTAGCATTTTCCTTAAATAACTCAATTAATTAATAAAATAGCTTTGCTTTAATAATTCCTTTAACTAAAGTAAAGTTACCAAGATAGAAGGATTTGGACTACTTTTGCATGATAAACACCAAGAATATGCAGAAATACTTATTTGATGTTACATGCATCAACAATCTACACTACCCCTTTCAAGCAACCATGATTTGAGATCCTACGTGCACAACCAAGTCAATGTTTTTCTATACTTACATCTACATTGTATACTATTAACAATACAAAACAAGTGTTTCAACCCCTTCAGTACTCTAACAAAAAACTATGGTGTGTGTTGAAGATTCTCAAGTATTATAGGCATACCCAAACTAATTGGGTAACAAACTCCATGTTCTCTTCAACATAATCATACAAATTTGTATGGATGATCTCATAACCAAGGGTTGTGTGGAAAACCTTACTAACCTTTGAGCCATTTTCAATCATCTCGGCATTATAAAATGTGCCTTAACCTAGCCAAATTCATTATTATATTACCTGTAGAAAAAACTCCTTGACTTTATTATCTCACAACTTTTCTCAAAAGACTTTGGGTAATAAGTGTTGCAGTCCACACTGCCCCTTTGAAGCAACCATGATTTAATATCTTAATTGCTCAAAAAATTCAATGTTTTTTCTGCACTTACATCTACATGGTTCACTATCAATAATAGAGAACCAAGTGTTGTGACCCCTTCAATACTCTAAGAACAAACTATGGTGCATGTTGAATATTATCAAGATTCTAGGCAAACTCAAAATGGATGGGAAACCAATTGTTCCACCTATGCTTGATAGCAACATATGACCATGAAAAAAATATGTCTTCAAACTTGTTGATATCAAAATATGTTTCTTAGTCCATGTCAAAGGAACATACTTGATTCATCATACACAGAAACCCACGTTTCCTTCTTCCTTTTCCTTCATGGTGAAATTTCCAATTCTCTCTCCAAAGGGTGTAAATTATAAGAATGTCTTTATTCTTAAATATTTTTACATGGGCTTTGGATTGTTTTTCTTCTTCATATTTTATCTCATGTACATGCTTCATTAGAAAAATAAATATTATGATATATTTTAAATTAAGTTGATTATGTCAATGTGTAACTTCTTAACATTCATGGACATTGAGTTAGCAAATCAATGGACTTGAAAAATTACAACTAATTTTCAATGGCATGGCCAAGTGCATCATTCCCCAGATATGTATGTTTAGTATCCAATGTACCCTTTGGGTCAAAAATAATAAACAATTAACTCAAAGCCTTTATAAAATCCACAGTTCTTTACCATATCAAACTTTATTTGAAATATGATGAAGTGTGTGCATACCTATAAAGGTTGAATAGCAAGATTCTTGCCTTTTCTTCAAAAAAGAAATAACAACCTTTACAAAATATGCAATCCTTTTACCAGGTCCAAACTTTATGTTCCTTGAAATATAATGAAGTGTTTGCATATCTATAAAGGTCTTATAGCGATGTGATCATTTACAATATTATCTTGTCTTTTCTTCATAAAGGAAATAACATTAATGTTTCAAGTACAAACTTCAAATTAAACATTGCTTATTTATCCTTGACAACATATTTTGACTCAAAAATGAACTCCAACCTTTCAATTAATTAAGTAATAACTTGGACTTGTCAAGGGAATTTGCACTTTCCATGGTCATCTAGAAACTCTTATCTTTTACTTGTTCTCTGTGTGACAAACTCATGTTCAACCCATGTAACGACTTATTCTACAATATTTTCACACTAAGCTATGATTTTTCCACTCCCTTAATAACCATACACAAAATTCAAATGCTAAGCTTCTCTTGGAATTTGATTAAAGGAACATGTAGGTTAATAATTCTCCATCTTTCTCCTCCCTACATCTCCTCCCCCACTCCTTATGCCACATTTTCTCTGAGTGGGACATTAGGAGAGCATTCAAATCTATGAGTACCAACAGAGCAGCATATGAGGAAGGGCTTCAGGATGATTCCCTTAACATGGCATGAGTCTCTTGAGTATTATATTGTTGATTTATTTAACCGGGTGGTGTGTTTATGCTACCCTGCCTCCTAGACAAGACACATTATTGATCCAATCGACAAATTGGGAAGTAGTTCCAACCCAAAAAACTATTGTAACATCACGGTGGGTCACATTATCCAATTTGCATGCCACATTCTTACACTGGTATCTTTCTAAGCATCTAGAGAGTCGTCATCTCAAAGCTAGAGGACAAGCAGATTTCCACCCAGACCACCAAATGATTGATCACATATTCAAACTCCAACCCATTATTGAGGAGGCTCATCATCACTCTTCGAAGGTTTACAATTGCTTTGTAGATTTTCAAAAATCATTTGACACAGTTTCAAGGGAGGAATTATACCACGGGATCCATGACATTGGCATATCTAAGACCCTCTTGCTAGCCATCATGAGGTTGTACGATTCAATTTTGAGATGCCTCATGATGGAACACAACCTTTATGACTTCATTCAGAGTACCATAAGGGTGCCCCCTCTCATCATCCCTCTTTGGGATCTATATTGATGAGCTGGACTCTTTCCTCCATGAGCACATCCAGGAAGGGGATGGCCATCTTCTACATCAAGTGTTGATTTCCTTGCTCTTACTTGTCGATGAATTGTTCTTGTTGGCCTCTACTCCTAAAGGTTTATAGAGATAAATCAATGCACTAGCCAACTTTTGTGACCTTCTAAATCCTACAGCAAACTTGAGTAAAACCAAGGCTTTGATCTTCAATGCATCGAAGAGCTCTCTTACAAAATTACATTTCTACTACCGGGGGCAGAGATTGAGATCATGAAAACTTACACTTACCTAGAAGTACATTGCACAGGGCCATGTTTTGGTATGCAACAAACCCTTCTTCCTCGACTCAGTAAAGGGTACGGCTCCATGTCCCTCATTGAGAGATACTGCTTCCTAAGTCATTTTTAGGACATCTCGTCCAAACTCTACATCATGGAGGAAACTATTAGACCCAAAACTCTCTATGGATCTGAGATATGGAGGTCAATATTTCTATAGTTAGATTGGGCCAGGTTGGAGAGAGATATAACCATGCTTCTCAAGTGCACCATCCCCTACAAGTGGACAATTTTGCAACCCATTATTTGGGCAGAGTTCGATGTCCACCCACTTTGCCTCAAGGTCATTTCCCACTTGGTTTCTTTCCTTCATAGAGTTGGGTCTTTCAAATACTCTGCCACTAGGAGAGAGTGGTATCCCTACCTCAAACTATTCTCATCAGAGGATATTTCTGCGTATCCCCCCTCAATACATGTACAAGGTTGGTTCTCATAGGTGTCGCACCTTATCCAGTTGATGACTATCTCCACAAAGTGCCTTCCCCCATTTAGTTTCTCCCTTGATGCACTATGCCAACTCTTTCAAACTAGACAGGTATTGAATTGGGTTATCAGAGAGGACATATATAGATTTTACATCCACATCACTTGGACCTCACCTCCAACAAGCCTAGGATAGAAGATGTCCTTCTATCTAGAGCACTTTTTGGAGCTATAAGATGGCATCATTGTCCACTCCCCTTATATGCACAGGCATTGGATGCACTCATTCAAGATCCCTTTGGGATAGATCTAGGTTAGTTCTCATCAAATCCAGACTAAGACAGGCCACCATATATCATGATCTGATAGGATCTTCTCTATGTGCCACTTACAGGAGTCGAAGACAGAGATGCACCTCATATTATACTATGATATCATAGGACGTTATCACTACCTCTATAGGGACTAATATGGATCCATCTCTAATTTCTTTTGGTACCAGGACCAAATATTCCTTGCCCTCTTCATCAAGGATTATTCATCCATAGATCTCAGTTCATGCATGTCATGCCTCGCCTTGGGATGACCTAGATAATCACTTCATACTTTCATGTTAATCCATCAGATCAGATCAACAAGTAGTAAGAAGAGTCCCAAATTGCACTAGAAAGTAGATTGGTGAGATTGTGGGTCTCTCCTCAATCTCCCCCTCCAAGAGATTGACCATTATCATCGAGATTGGTTCAAAGGTGTCGAACCGTACATCAATCTATATATCCTTAAAGAGTTAGAGGGATCATCTCCAAGAAGATCCAATGCAGGATGCCTCCCATCCAATAGAATACATCTCATATCCAAAGAAGAAGCTAGAGATCTATCTAGATTTTCTTTCTTTTGACCTCGTATTTTAGGAGTATCCCCCACTCCTGCATCCCCCCTATAGCATTCCCCATCTTGAGTGGGTTTCTGATCCGGATTATTTTCGACACAAAATGAGAGCGGATATATAATAAAGAAATGTACTAAGCTATATTGGATATTCAATAATATAACAGAAATGTATCAGAGATGCAACCATAAACATAGAGATACAGTAATACATAATTTCTATTAATGAGCGAAAATGTATAAAGACTATAAAAATACAGAGTGAAAGACTCGCTAGAATGGTGGCAACTTATCTCTAAGAAGAGATGTGTTCACTACTCACATTCGCAAGAAGACAATGTTACAATGAGGCTCCAAAGGCCTTTTTATCATAAATAAAATCCAACAGTTTTGTGGACCCCGTTTTGGGTAGTTTGGTGTATCAACTTCTCGAGGGCGTAACTTTGGCATACAATCTTTGTTTGGGGCGCACGATATCTCATTAGAAATGTATCATCAAGGAGATTCATTTTGGGGGTTCAATCAAACCCTTTGGATCTTATTGAGAAGCTCAATTCCGAAAAAAAAAATCATTTAGGCCCTCAAAATGGCCCCAGAAGTTAAAAACTACTAAAAATAGTAAATTACTAAAATTGCCAGAAAATTGTTTTGAGCTAGTTGGAAGAGGTGGGTGGCCACTAATATCCACGTGGATCACCAATGGATAAACTATTGGGTATGTGTTATATTCGCACAACTATACCTAGTGTGCGCATTATGTTGGGAACATGAGGGGTCCATAGGGGGGGTCACAGCGGGGTAGATCCCCCTTGTCTAGGATATTCTGTGGCAGCACCCCCATAAAATAAATGGCATTCTTTGTATCTATTTATAGAAATTTTTTGGCACATGGTTTTCAATGATGTTTTTCTAATTCTCGTAAAGGAAATAGTGTTGTTGACTAATCTGGGTCAATGTATTAGTTTTTTTTGATGTGGTGGAATCCTATATATATTGGATTGTAAAAAATAAAGAAATAATGAATAAAATATTATAGGTGCAACTATAAACATGTTGTTGGTTTTTTTGGTTTGGATTTCTAGGGTAAAAAATTGTGTGTAATGTGTGTGTTCCATTCTATCTTTTCTATTTTTATTAAGAATCTATTTGTAGTAATTTGTTGTATAAGGTTAAACCCTATATTCAAGATTCACTAGTGGGATTGATGGTTTGGTTTGAGATATTAAGTGCACTCTAACACACAACAAGAAATGAGTGAAAGAGAATCTCTTAAGGTGACCAACATTTCATATTGTGCAGAAAAATATAGAGTAAAATCCAAGTGATATGAGAATGAAAAATTAACTCTCTCCCACCTACATTTCCCTCCTCCATTGTGGTTTGAAACTCACCATCCCACTGGAAACACAACCCGACCTCACTTACAATGTTAATTCTTATTATGCTTGAACCTCACAGAACACCTCAAAATCAATCTATAAATTTAAAGAACATGATTACACCCCAATTCCATAACTTAGGGCTCAAATACAGGAAATAGAATTAAATCCATGTTATATGGCCCCCGCCCCCCCCAAAAAAAAAAAAAATATTTTTATTTGGTGAAAATCCAATCCTTAAGGCCTTTGAACAAATAATTAAACTAATAAATTATACATGTAATCTAGCATCAACCCATCCATAGGACGAGAGGGAGGAGAAATTTTATAAATCTCATGCTTGTGAGGTATATCTAGGTTAAATTCATTCAGATACTTTAGGGCCATAGTTGGGAGACAATAAATATTATTGAGTAGGAGGAGAGTTTTATATTCGTAATTTTAATATGTTTAATTGATTGATTATTGTGTTCATGCTGATGATGTAGTGTTCATTAGCCAAAATTAGGTGGGGATAAACCTTTAACTATTTCTATCTGTCAAAATTTGGTTAGGCAATATCTACCAAAATTACAATTTTAAATTGATCACATTGTTAATTTTAATGTAAAACTGGATTCAACACCTTTTAATACCCCTAATGAAACCAAATTATGTAATGTTAACATTTGATATTTGTAATTCTATTAATCCTAAATTATTCTTGTTGAATATTACATCAAAAATGTTAGTTTCCCTTTTTTCTATTGGGATTTTAAGCACAAACCAAGATCTAGTTGTGAGAAAAAACTATACTAGAAAAATTGCAGGGAAAAGAGAGAAGAGAGAATTAAATAACACCCAAAAAGAGAATATTGTTGAAGAACCAATTTGAATTTCACTTGTATATTAATGATTGACATGAGTACAATATATAGACTTTTTGGGGAGAAAAGGAAATGCACATAAGGTTGGGGTTCTTTGTGCATGCACTAGTTAGATTTAATCAAATCTTAACTATTCAATACCATGGATCAATACCACAAGTCAATAAGTGGTAAATGATAAGTTTGACTCCATTAATAATAAAGGAAATGCAGACTTCCTAAGCGACTAATTTATCCACATCCAATGTGCATTAGTTTCCCATTCAATGTCATATGCTAGACTTGCTATAAATAATACTGATAAAAATAGTCAACCCCATTATTATTAGGAATATCTAAAAATGCATCCCCTTGAAAAGTGGAATGTTGTGCACGTACTCTAACAATTATTTTCAGTCTTTGGGAAATGACCACTTTATAGAACATTTAGTCAATGACATAATTCAAGAAGAGGGCTACATGCTCTATGATTTTAACTTTTTCTAGTTTAGCATAAGTGGATTGTATCTAGGTAATCTTTGCTGAAATTACAATTTTAGATTGATGAAATTGTTATTTTCTATCTAGAAATGGATTCAACACCCATGAATTCCCCTAGTGGAACTAGATTATCCAATGTTAACACGTGATACTCATAATTCCATCAATCCAAAAACATTCTTGTCCAATTTCAAGGAAAAAATGTCATTCTTGTCCGATTTCAAGGAAAAAATGCCAATTTCCCTTCTCGTTATTTTGAGTGGCTTGAAAATATCTATTTTGTATAAAGGTTAGACTAGAACAACGCTTAAGAATAAACATTTTATGATTTTGAAATTTTCTAGTTTACAATCACCATAATCCAACCTAACAATTTTTATTGAAATTACAATTTTGGATGGATGAAATTGTTATTTTTAATGTAAAAATGGATTGAACACCCTTGAAGACCCCGAGTGCAACAAAATTACACAATGTTAACATTTGATATATTTGCAATTCCATCAATAAAAAATATTTTGAGTGGCTAGAGAAGAACCAATTATCTATGATTAAACCTTTTTTTATTTACCATCATCAACATCCAAAAAGACAATCTTTACCAAATTTACAATTTTAGATGGATGAAATTGTTATTTTTATTGAAAAAATCGCTTGAATTTGCCTTTTAAGATCCTTGGTGCAACTAGGTTATGCAAAATCAAGATTTAAGATATGCAATTCCATCAATTTAGAATGATTACAATTGACCAAAAATACCACTTTCCCTTCCTTTCAATTATTTTGAGTAGATGAAAAAAAGTATTAATTATTTATAAAAGAGTATTAAAACTTTTTGCTTTAACTTTCAAAGTAACAAATTCTAACTATCACTATTTTAAGAAAAAAATCTAATTCATAAAACATTTAAATTCCACGAAACCTGTAAATAATAGAAAATAAAATAATGAAATAACGAATCCCTAACAAATGACACCATGTTTCTCTTCGTGGCCCCAAAACCCAGCGAAGACCGTTTGGTCGCCAAAGATGGATTTGGCCCCAAATCCGGCCCAAATACATAATTTATCTAGAAGGGATGCAAACGGTCCAATAAGAGGGTTGGCGAATCCAGCTCATTGGAGAAAACCTATAATCGATCATGAACAATATATATATATATACCCCTCGCTTCGTCTTCATCAACCGCGCTGCTGTTGTCGATCTTCATTTAGCTTCGGCGGGCAGAGGTATTTGCATTATTATTCATCTCCAACGCCTCGCCCGCCTTGCTGTTCTCGATCTTCATTTAGTTTCGG
>CBVK0101603579.1:0-10584 GCA_900067695.1 Picea abies
CAAGTAGATCTTAACTAACTCCTAAGTGTCTAAATATCCTAACAGAGATAATATAAGTATCTTTGTTACACTTGTTTATCATTAAATTCAAAATTTTAAATAATTTTTAAATTTTATAAATATAATAGTCATTTCAAATTTTAATATTAGAGAGTGTATTGAAAATTAAGGGATTGAAGTGTGTACTCCAATCTCTTAATTTCCAAAGCCGATATTAAATTTTAATATTATGTTTATAAAGATTAATTACATTTTAATATTATGTTTATAAAGATTAATTAAATTTTAATATTATGTTTATAAAGATTAATTAAATTTTAATATTAAATTTATAAAATTTAAAAATAATTTATAGTTTAATATATAAATTATATTATTGATATTAGTAGAAACAGTCTTTACACTTCTTATTTTAGAAAAGTTAAAATATTTTTTAATACATTTGATAAATTAATATATTTTTTAAACACATTTGAGAAAAGTTTTGAATACTCACTCAATAATTATTAATTTACTTTAATTTTAAACATTAAATTAATTTTCTTTTAAGTCAAAATACTTTCGAATATTTTAGTTCCAAAAAATTCTCAAGTTGAATAGAGAAACTGAGTATTTTCATTATGAATAAGTCAAAATACTTTCAAATTTGCATTTAATATAAGTTAATTTACTTTTAACATATTTGATAAGTCAAAATACTTTTGAATACATTTGATAATCATTTTAGTTCCAAAAAACTCTCAAGTTCACTAGAGAAACATGTTCTATGAACAATCTTTTTTTAAATAGAAAAAGGTGTGAACTTAAAGGAATATTACCAACACTTTCAAATGAGTTCGAAAATTTTATGTGAAATGTTAGGAATGTTTTCTCATATCTTTAATAAATTAATTAATATAAAAATGTATGTTTTATGTAAAGAGATTTAAATCATCTATAATAATATTTAATTATGTTAAAAGTATTTTTTTTTTTTAAGGAGAGGTTTTTTTCCAATTTCGTTGTCAGTCAAGGGTGTATGAAATAAAGTCATGTGTCAATGTATGTGGTAGTGTGAATGTGGTTGGGAAGGTTTAAAACGGTAGAAGAACCGCTTTGAACATTGGAGACGACAAAAGAAGTGGATTTTTCATAGCTCATGGCTCCAACCTTATTCGTCTGGATCTTGGAAGTCGCCCACAGTGTCCTGTCAGAGTGGAGGCAATCGCTTGAGATGGTGGAAAACCAACAAAACTATACTGAATAATAGGGTTTTTATTATAGGAAATGTTCAAGATTATTAATTCAGTCTCTTTACATATGTTTGTTAATGCAGCTAAGGCTCGACATGATTTGAACCCTGCATCAATTTATGGTCATTGTCAAATGTTTTTAAGGGAATTTGCAAGGTACTATGCCCACAATTTTTCCCTCTCTATTAAATTTGTCGATTGATTTGGCTCTGTTAAATTTTTTATTGATTTGGCTAAAGTTAGTGCCATTGTAAATCAAATATAGATTTACTTAAACATTGACGTTCAAATACATTTTTTTTAAGCACTAGATTGGTTGATATTTCCAGTAATAGCTATTTTGAACTATTTGTACCATATTCTACACTACCATATGCTTTAAAATGCATATGTTTACCACAATTTATGAAAATAAACCCAACGACCCAAATTTTATAGAATCTTGCTATATCCTCAAATTCTAATATTTCATAAATTAGATATCAAACCCCTATCCATTAATAACCCTGAAATATGCATTCAATCCCCACTAAACACAAAAGAAAATTTTCAACCCACATGAGAAGAACAAGCATGTTGCGCATATTGGACGAATATTTTGCTTGAACCACCATTTTGAGCCTCCAAACACACACGGGGGTGATCAAAAGCCACAGAGATTTGAACTTGAAACAATCCTAATAGTTGTTTGTAGATTTAAAATCATTTAGATTTGAATCATTTTAGTTAAAAATTTGAAGTGTTCATACTTAAAATTCAATCATCTGAATTTTGGAAAAACCCTTATTATGGTTGTGTATGATGCAACTCTTATTTTCTCCATAAAAGAACTTGTGTACCGTATTCTAAATGCTTAGATTTAAAAAATTATAATGCATATTTTTCTTATATAATTACTTATATGTTGATTACTTATATTTTATGCTATCTGTAACACACTCGATCCCTTAAAGGCTCTTTTAAGGGGTGGGACATCATAATTTAATTTTTCCTTAAGTATCTCATCTCGAATCATCTATTTGAGATTACTCATTCTCTTTCTCTTACCCGTAGCTTTCTAACAACTGCTATCAGGCTCTAAACCAACCCTTGGTTTATATCTTACGGCTTCCCGAAGTTCATCAGGCGTTCATTAGTTGAGAGCCATGTGACGCCCACATGGCTTCATCTCATTCGTACCATATCTAGGTTCCTACCTCCCATATGGAAGGTCCACACATCAACCAATCCAACGACTGGCTTAACCCTCATCTAAAACACATGTTAGCGGGGAATTTGGCACTTCGGCATTGAACACCTCTTTATTATCTACGCACGAGATCTCTCATAGTCTTGAACTCTCGAAGTCCCATAAGCTTGCCACGTGGTTCCGGCCTTAGAGCCTTTTGGTCTCTCTTCAATACTATACCCCAAATCCTCAGGAGTCCGCAATCCCAGACTCTCGGAGCTTCGATTGCTTCACCAACCACTTTAGCTAGGTAGGCTCGTACTAGGGGTTGACACATGTAAGGGTTAGGGGTGACACGTGTCATGTTCCAATGGGTCTAAAGGGTATGTGATACGCACGAATCCAAGTGACACATGGCACGTTGAAATTGGGTCCACGTCACCCTAGGTGACGTCACTGGGCCACGTCACTCTGAACTGATCACCCTTCATGCCCTTCGATCTCGCGGCCAAGGTAGGCCAACGTAACTTTTGGATCAACGGCCTCTGCTACTTTGTAACTTCGACGTTCAGTGGTTTCATGATGTAGACTTCTCCTTTCTCCCAGAGTAGTCAATGTCAAATTGACCATGGGGTAGATCCAATGATCAGAGAGGGATCCAACGTGCCTTTGAATCAATGATTCCCATCACTTCATTGTTTCGTCCTTCATGGATTTTTCCATGTAGTCTCCAATTTTATCCTGGAGTAGTTCAGCGTCGGGTTGACCACAACCTAGATCTGACGGTTAGCAAATGTATTGAAACATCCTCGAATTGACGGCTCTTGTCACTTCGGGCTTCGGAGCTCATCAACACACCCCACCTCAAATTCCCTAGAGTGCCTAGTCTCTGGACTAAAAGATCTAACACCACACGTCCCCTGTATATCAATGGCTGAGAGGGATCCTGAAGGATCCACAAATCGACGATCCTCATTACTTCGTAAATTCAGCCTTTGAGGGTTTTGACATTAGAACGTCACTTTCCTCCTGAAGAAATCAACGTCGGGTTGACCTCGACATAGATCTAATAGTTCGAGGGTGTCCACGTAACCTTACAGATCTACAGCTCATGACTTTTGTTCAAGGGTCCCTTGGGTCCCATTGTTGGGCCACTCCTAAAGGGACACCTGTCATCCTAAAACACTCTGGTAAGAAGGCGTGGCATTTGCATCAGGTCACTGACATCCCCTTATCATACCATGAGGTCACCACACTTGGAGATGATGTCACTCGAAACGTGGACCCCCGCGTGCTCCCAACGTGATACACTCATCTCCACGATCGAATGGTCAAGAGGGATATCAAAGGATCCTTAGATCCATGGTCCACATTACTTCGCAGCTCCGGACTTTGGGGTTTTTTTCCTTACTACCACTCCATTCTCTCGAAGCAGGGCTTCTCCGAAGTACCATGTGTGGGTCCCATCTCCTAAATGACTGGACAACAGGCGAGGCTCCTAACAATATTTCCCCAAATCTACGGCTCTCCTTTACTTCGTAACTTTGACATTCAGGGAGTTTGATGTTATAGCATCTCCATTCTCCCAAAGTGGGATTTTTCCAATGTACCTAGTACTACTCCCTCACTAGACTTGATCTAATGGCTGAGAGTGAATCCCAGTGGATTCTTAGATCCACAGCTCTCTTCAATTTGTAACTCTGGTATTCAGAGTTTTTGACACTACGATAGCTCCATTCTCCTGAATTGGGACTTCACCGAAGTGTCATATGTGAAACCCTCCACTAGTTAATCAGACGGTCGAGAAGGGGCCCCAACGGACTCCCCAAATCAACGACTCGCAACCTTTCGTGACTCCAACATTTGGGTGCTTTTGACAGTTATGAAGCTTAAAATCCCATAGCTTCGATCTCCCGGAGCTCTGAAGCCATTGTGAGCTAGCTCCTTTCGGACTTAGCGCGGGGTTCCTAGACCCTAGTCATATGGACCCTCTGATGAATCTCGGGCTATAACTCTACTATTATATGAGAATTGGTTAAGGTCGTGGGTGTGAACCTATTGTATCTTAGGCTACTAGTTTGAAGGAAACACCTTCCTAGTTCGCAGAACTTTAAGTCCTGAAACAGGGCAAGACAATCTCATGGAATTACCGAGACTATAACAGTCCCAAGAAGTCTACTCCAACTCTGGAACTGTAAGGTAACTCCCAAGGGAAAACACCTCGAGGGTTAAACTCGGACATACGGACAATCAAGCAGAGGCATAATTCCTCAAGAAGATACATACATACACATAACTTGATTATTCAATACAGAGACCATTCTTAGATTTATATACACATGCATTCATTTATTAATTCCATTTCAAAGCACAAAGTATGAAAACACTTATCAAAAATAGAGGACGTAATGTGACTGCTGAAAGGGGTGCATGTTTCCACCCAACCATAGGCTCAGTCACTCCTAACGAATTGACCACTGGCCACCCCCGAGCTATACCATGATGCTCTGAGATAAAATCCTCTCTTCCAGCTCAGTAACAGTTAGGGACGTAGGTTACTCTCCTCCTCCCATAGGATCTTGGCAATGGATTTCCTTGATACCAAGCAAAGAGGTTTTCCTGAGTACTTCCTTAGTCACTCACCAACCTCGTTTATCATATTATATCATAACCCTGCTAGCCACTTCCTGTGATCAGAACATACTCTTTCTTAGTTCCTCCTCAAACCCGAGAGCTCGGTCTCTTGTCACTACACTCTCCACGGGTCTTCCTCTCCCCATCACGCCTTCCTTTCTTTCCTTCCTCAACAGTGATTGTGTGTGGCCTGAATTCCCAGTCTGTGGTCAGGTCTGAAAGCCTTACCGATGGGCATTCTGCCCCATCTTCTCATTAAATATTGAGAAGGTCTGCCCACCTACCAGCCTGACTGTAATTCATTCTTGGGTTAGAGGATTGTTCTCTTCCTAAGCAATTAAATCCAACAAAGTACTGGTTTGGTGGGGGTTATCTCAACCATTCCCGATTCCCCTCACCATCTCTTTCATAGCATATGTGGTCTCTCTTGTCAAACCCCCCTTTCAGTGGTTATGCAACACTTATCCATTTTCTATTAATAACATAATTTACATTCATTGACCTTTTATACAAAGGTTCATCAAATAAAACATTCACACATATCGAGTTTTTCATATTCTCTTGGCCAATATAGTTATATTTGCAAACCGGGGGAAACATGGGTGTTACATTATCCGTTTATATTTAGACAATTAGATACCTATATTAATTAGATGTGCATGTAAGGAGATGACACAATAAAAAGGATCATGGAAAACTTTTCTAGTGAAGAAGAAATCCCAAGAACACAAGACAAACCATTGAAGAAACCCTAGAAAGCATTCAAGAAGAAATTGAAGACAAAAGAAGAAGTTGGCCCCACAAGGAAATTGAAGGTGAGTCGAACTGTATAAATAAAGGATGGATCGTTTCATTTGACACACTATCACCTCTCCTCTACAAGTGCACATTATCCAGTTGCAGTGTGTAGTTCCCAGTTTCTAGTTGCAGTACACAATTCCCAGTTTCCAGTTGTAGTGCGGAGTTGTCAGTTGCAATGTGCAGTTCCCGGTTGCCAATTGTAGTGCGCAGTTCCCAGTTTCCAATTTTAGTGTGCAGTTGTCAGTTTCAAGTTGCAATGCACATTTCCCAGTTTCCAGTTGTAGTCCGCAGTTGTTCTTTTCCAGTTGCAGTGCGAAGTTCCGAGTTTCCAATTATAGTGCACAATTATCAGTTTCTAGTTGTAGTGCATAGTTCCTAGTTTCCAGTTGCAGAGTGTAGTTCCTAGTTGTTAGTTGTAGTGCACAGTTGTCAATTTCTAGTTGCAGTGCATACTTCCCAGTTTTCAGTTGTAGTGCACAATTTTTAGTTGTCAATTGTAGTGTAGAGTTCCCAGTTTACAGTTGCAGTGCGCAGTTGCCAGTTACGTTATCTTTGAGGTGTGTTATTTTTGGAACAACTTAGCAGTTATTTTGAGATGTGTTATCCTTGAGGGTTCTTCCTCATAAAAGGGAACAATTATATTGTGTTGGGTTTCTTCTTATTGATGTTGATAAACTTGGATTGATATCTTCTTAAGAAAAGTTGATGGGTTTTCTCCCAAGGTTGGTCTCCAAGGTAAAATCTTGTGTTTATTGTGCATGGCTATCTTTCTATGATTATGTTGTTTCCACTACAATTTATTTTGGTTGATATTTTCAATGTGTAATTTTTCTATGATAACAGTGGCATAATATTCTATTTGAAATCATAAGGAAATAATTATTAGATCTCGAAATTAAAAAATTCAACATGGTATCAAAGCTTTGTTGAAATTTCCCACTACAAAGTCACAAATATGAGCTTGGGATCTATTGTTGGCTACAATACTAGAAGAGTGATGTACTTTTTCTTGTTCTAGTTCTTGTTCTTGTTCCAGGAAGGTCAAGATGGTGTCTGGTCTCAAATTATAAGACAAATTGGATGGTGCTACAAACCTCAAATCCTGGAAGACAAGGATACTCTTCATCTTGGATGAAAATGAGATTCGGAACTATGTAAAAGAAAATTTCTCATAACTAGAACAAAAATGAGATTCGGAACTATGTAAAAGAAAATTTCTCATAACTAGAAAATGATGAAGAGAAATCTAGAGACAAGAAGAATGAAACAAAGGATAAGATGATATTGATAGATTCCTTAAAATATCATTTGATTCCACATGTTTCTAAGTTGAATACTTTCAAAGAAATGTTTGACGCCTTGGCGGGATTGTTCGAGAGTAAGAACACTAGTAGTAAATTAGCTTTGAGGAATCAATTTTGTTGCATCATGATGAACACATCAAATTCAATTGCCAATTAACTTATGAAGGTATCTTATTTGAGTGATCAACTTAAGGCCATTGGAGACACCATTGATGATGTAGAACTCGTTGCAGTGACACTTAATGGATTTCCTTCTTCACGAGAGTCATTTGTTCAAAGTATCTGTGGATGAGAGAAGTTTCCCAAGTTTGATTGGATATGGGTTGATTATGTCTAAGAAGAGGCCATAGTGTTGTCCAAGAACAACTTACAAAGACCCCAGGATGTAGGAACTCAAGCTCTTGCAGCTCATGCCAGAAAAGGTAAAAGAAAAAGAAATTTTGGAAAGAAGAAATCTTTAGTTCAAGAACAAAAGAAGAAGGATCTTTCAAAGATCAAGTTCTAAAATTGTCATACATTTGGTCACTATGATTCTTAATGTCTTGAGAATAAAATGAATGGAAAGAATCATGCATCAACAACCGATGTTGATGATCATCCACCATAAAAGAAGACAAAAGAATCCGAACTTGATGATATTGCAGATGAACTTTGGAAAGATAATTTATTTGTCTCTGCTCTTAATGGTGCTTCTAGGCACACGACAAGTTACTGAAATTCTCTTAAAGACTTAATAGAGAAGAACTCAACATTATTGGTGGAACTTGAAAACAATTCCAAGTATGCAGTAAAAGGAGTTGGAACTACATCGCTTCATCTTGAATATGGAGATTCTCTACACATGAAAGTTGTATTGTTTGTACCAGGATTAAAGAAGAACCTCTTCTCTATCTCAGCATTAGAGGATAAAGGTTACACAGTTACATTTTTGAATGTTCGGATTCTTGTATGGCCTAAGGGCTCAAGTATAGACTTAGCAGGAGTGATTAGTGTTCGAGAGGGAGGACTGTACAAATTATCAGGACAACTAACTCAGACATTGATACATGATAGTATCAGTGTATGTGAGTTATGGCTTCGGACATTTTCTCACCTACATTACAAAGATTTTCCAGTATTAAGGAGGATGGTTACAGGTATTCCAAGTCTCTAGGTAGAGCATGAGGATGTTTTTATGGGTTGTACACTTGGAAAGAATACCAAGGGACCTTATCCAAGCATTGATAGTAGATCCAAAGGGATCTTGTATATAGTGCATTCAGATGTATGCAGACCGATGAAAATACCATCCTTGGGTGGCTTCTTGTACTATGAAACATTCATTGATGATTTCTCCCGAAGACATGGATCTACTTCATGAAGACAAAGGATGAAGTCTTCAACAGGTTCCAGTAGATCAAGTCTCAGAGAGAGAACTTGATGGGGAAGAAGATTAGGTTTTTAAGGACATATAATGGAGGAGAGTATACTTCCATTGAATTCACCAATTTATGCAAGGAAGCAGTGATCAAGAGGGAGTTGACAATTTCTTACAACCCTCGGCAGAATGATGTATGGGAGATAGTTTTGAGACCAGAGGGGAAGTCGATGGTGACTTCCAAAAGGATCTATAAGATCAAGAATGCAGCACATTAGAGCATCGAGAAGTACAAAGCAAGGTTTGTGGTGAGAGTATTCCCTCAAAAAGAGGGAGTGGACTATAAGGAGACTTTTGCTTCAGTCAACAAGTACACTTCAATCAAGACTATTATTTCTCTTGCCTCAGTTATGGGTTGGACATTGCATCAGATGGATGTGAAGACTATGTTCCTCAATGATGTAATTGAGGAAGAAGTGTACATAGAGAAACCTCTGGGATTTTTGATACATGGGAAGAAGTCTCATGTTTGAAGATTAAATAAGGATTTGTATGGACTCAAACATGCACCCAGGGCATGGTACTCCAGGATTGATGGATACTTGATGAGTTTGGGCATCACTAAGAGTGATGCAAATCCAAACCTTTACTACAAGGTTGTTAATGGTGATCCATTGATATTGGTGTTGTATGTTGATGATTGTTTCCTTATGGAGGCAGAGAGACTCATTGTTAGGTGTAAGAGGGAGTTAGCCTCAAAGTTGGAAATGAAGGATATTGGATTGATGCATTATTTCTTAGGACTATATGTGTGACAAAAATTAGGTGATATATTCCTTGGACAAGGTAAGTACACATTGGAGACCTTGAGTAGATTCAGTATGATGGAATCCAAGTCCATGGCTACACCTATGATGATAAATCTAAAGAAATTGAGTGATTCCGCTTCAAATTCAGATTTGGTGGATCCCACTATGTATAGGTAGTTGATTAGATCCTTGATGTACCTAGTTAACACTAGCAAGGATGATTTTAGTGGAGAAATTTCTCTCATGGGAAAAAATAAGGGACCTCCCAATTTTTATTGAGTGAATATTTTGTATTGTAGTGTTTTTTTTTAATTTTTATTCTTGGCCCCTAATTTATTTTAAAAGAAAAACCATATAGAGGGTTAGTACAGATTTCTCTAAGGGAGAGAGAAAAAATATGTATTTAGCCCATGAAATTTGGAGCTACAAGTTTGCATTTGCCCAATTTCCAAAAATATGTGAATTTATGGTAACAATTTCACCCTCCCATTTGGTGTAAATCATGTTTTATGGTTTAATTCACCCCAATTTTGTGGTATGAGCAGCTACAAAAGTGATCTCAGTTTCCAAAGAACAAGGGGATTTATGGGAGAGATTTGGCCCTCCCATTTGGTATAAATCGTGCATGATTTCTTGGTGGAGGGAATTCGAATGAGGGTATTGGAAAGACATATAAATAGATGAGTATTGAATCTTTGGCAGTGTTTGGATATCCTTTTGTGTTCAATTCAATAAGAAATTCGTCCAAATTCGTAAATTTAACTATTTATGTGATTGTTGTTGGAACTTGTCCTTACTTTCTGGAATATTTTAGTCTTCAAATTACTATTTTTTCTTTGTCAGATAAATAAACTAAATGCTTAGAACAATTTTACAATCTCCTAAGTAGCTATAGGGTAGGGTTTTCTCTCTTGTATGTTGTGATATGTTAAAAAAATGGCTTATGAAACAAAATTCTTGGGGCTCTCCTCTTTTCTCCATTTGGTATTTTCTTGACCCATGGGAGGATCTCAGGAATCCAATTCAAAATAGATAGGCTCAATTTTCTGAAGATTGTTTTATCATTGTACTATTTTTGTATGGATTGCATTGGATCTATAGAAATCCTATTATGAGGTAAAAATTCATGAATAATTAAGATGGGAGGATTATACTGTGTGATGCAGGAGCATCTCAAGTGAGCCAGCACGGAGACAACGGACAGTTGGACAAGCCCAGCGCAAATTTTGAATTTCTCTTGGATTTGATGTGCGAACATAAATGTGGCAATTTAATGAAG
>CBVK0101603597.1:0-12476 GCA_900067695.1 Picea abies
TGGATACGACATTCCTGCGAACACCAGGTTGTTCGTGAACGTGTGGACTATCGGCAGGGACGACAAGTTATGGGAGAACCCCGATGAGTTCTGGCCAGAGAGATTCAGAGGGAGCACGGTGGATGTGAAGGGCAGAGATTACGAGCTCTTGCCGTTTGGGTCGGGGAGGAGGATGTGCCCGGGATATACTCTCGGACTCAAAGTTGTTCAGATAGCTCTGGCTAATCTCATCCATGGATTCCAGTGGATGTTGCCTGATGGGCAGAACCCCATGGATTTGGACATGGGTGAGACTTTTGGGTTATCAACTCCTAAAACATACCCTCTCGTTGCAATGGCCCGACCTCGCCTACCTTCTCGTCTCTATAAATTCAATTCCTCCCACCCTTGAAAGGCGATCTGTGGATAAGTTGATCTGCATATGGTTAGTGTGTGATTCTACGAGTACTTCCTATTATGACACAAGGCCTCCACCTGGGCAGTGTGCCATGGCCGAAGGTATTAGATCCAATACTATTCCAAGTATTGTAGTTAATTGTAATGAGCGATTTGTTGTGGTGATTTGCAGTGTTTGTATTAAATATAATTTATAGTAGTAAACTGCATAGTAGTCGATTTGTGTTGATTTGTGTTGCTGTAAGTGATTGTGAAATTTTATGATTTGTAGTGTTTGTATTAAATACTAGCACAGCCACAAGTCACTTGTGGTTTTGTGGTTGGTGAAGCCCAAATAACTGAGTTTTGGGTATTAAATAACCGTAAAATGTGCATTAAATATTTGAAGTGGTAATACCACGTGGTAAGAGCTTCAAGAGGAAAATTCAGTTTAGTAAATAATAGTTGGAGTAAAAATCGTGGCTGGTAAATTTGGGCTTTTTAGAAAATGAAATGTTAATCATTCAGAGGTGGCAATCAGCTAGCGATCATAGTAAATTTTAAATATGATTAAGTAAATGTAAAAAAATAAACATGTAAACAGATGTTTTTATAATAGTGAGGAAGTTAGTGGTTGAAATCACAACCATTGATTTATTGAGACCACTAAGAATATTTCAACAATATTTAATCTTGTCCATACAAAACTCATTAAATACTAAAAACATATTAAATGTGCCCATTGTCAATAGCTGTTCGGTGTAATAATTAATAGTAGTAAACTTCAAAGTAGTGAACTAGTGTTGTAAGTTTTTGTGAAATTTTATAATGGAAAAAGTGATTTCTAAAATAACATTTTGTAATTTTTCAAATTCTATATTTTATATATATTATTAACCTGTGATGAGTGGTTTGTGATGGTGATTTCCCGTGTTTGTATTAAATTTAATTAATAGTAATAAAAATCATAGTAGTTTTGAATTTTATAATAAAAATATATATTTTTGATATATATATTATAGGTTACAAAGTTTTGGAAAAAAATTTAAGTATTTTTTCTTATTTATGGGATGGTATTAAAGGTATATCAACAATAAGATTTGAATGTATAACAATAATATATATTTTTAAAGTTTTATATGTTATTTGGGAGAATTGAACTTGTGAGGAGGAAAACAATTTCTTACCCACCATCTCAGCTAAATTCAATAATCAAAATTTATAATTTTAACATTTTTCAAAAATCTTATCCAAATTATAAAAAATCAATCAAAATTACAATCTACTTGCTATCCATATTAGCTATTTCATAAATTATTTATTTAAGTATTTATATTCTTTTTCCTATTATATTGTTGTATAAGGTGATTCCTACATGCTCTTTAGAGAGAAGATACTACATGCTCTTTAGAGGAAAGATATGCACTTTTTTCTATAAGATCGTTCTTAAAGTGATTTGTACATGTCTAAAAAGGTGATTGATATGGGACATTTAAATTGTCATATATATATGTATTTGCATTTCTTAAAATTTTCTTTTGAAAATTAGTTTAAGATTACAATTTGCAATTATTGATATTGTAGTTTTATATTAAAGTAAAAAATCCAACAAAATTTGGATAAGATTAAGGAGAAAAAATCAATAATGCTACAATATGATGACTTTGTATCTCACATTTTTAATATTGGTAGTGAGTAATATGAAAATACTTACCTGTACTAGGATGGAAAAATGATATTCAGTATAATAAGAATCAATAAGAAGATGGAAAATGTATGGGAAAATGTTTTCGAGTTTAATAAGAACTATATTGAAATTCAGAATTCCACTTTATTATTAAAAACTTTATTTATGAAATTTTTTCCATACTTATTTTGGTCCATTTTAAAATAACCTTTACCGGATGGGAAAATCACCTTGATTAAAAAAAGAATTTAAGTAATTCATATGCAACGAATAAAAAAGTGAAACTTTACCGGATGGGAAAATCACCTTGATTAAAAAAAGAATTTAAGTAATTCATATGCAACGACAATTTAAAAAAACACAAAGAAGCATATAAGAATTTTAAACATGAGGTTTATGTACTTTTGGGAAGTATTTTAAGAGGTAAGTCTTATGTGCATCTCTTAAATATTCAAAATGATATAGTTTTATGTACTTTTGGGAAGCGTGATAGAGTGATAGGTTCTTACTATAGCCTTGCACATTTGTTACGTTTCAATGTTTACAGCAAAGATTTTCAAGGGTGTATAAGTCTAGTGCCAAATACTTTTTATATTTCATAATTTTGATTTTTTAATGTCATAATTTTTAATTTTGATTTTTATGTCATAATCTTTTATGGTATGCTAGTTGAAAATTTACTTATATAATTATATGTGTTTTTACAATGAATTTGTTGTATAATTTTTATTTGTCATTTTATACACATATCTATTAATTAGTATAATATAATTGAAAGTATATGTTAATTATGCACATATCTATTAATTAGTATAATTAAGAGTATGTGTTAATTATGCACATATTTATTAATTAATATAATTGAGAGTATGTGTTAATTTAGATTATACTAACGGAACAAAAGTGTAATAAAGTAACATAAAAAGATATTAAATTCAATTTACTTACAAATAACTAAAACCCTATACAAGGTAGATATAATGGTAATTGGTTGGGATGTTTGGAAGTAAAAAAATAAAAAAACTATATAGTAATCTTTATGATTATTATTGTATTTTTTTTATATCGTATTTGTTTTCTTACTATTAAGTTTTATGATATTGTTGATATCTTATTTGTGTTGCTACTACTAAGCTTTATTATTTGTAATGTTTTTAATATACTGTGTAATTGAAAATTAAATCATTTGAAATATTACATAGAGTAACAATTTTATTATGATTTAAAACAATAAGGTATCATTTAAGTTATATCAAAATGTTAAGTAAATTTAAAATATTGGAATGTTACAAATTTATTAAGTAAATGAGTGATGATGTATATTTAAAATCTTTCTAATTTATTATGTCCTTGTGAGGTATATGGCTTTAGTTCTTGGTAAATTGTTTTCTTGTATGATCTACATACTTTTTGGTTTGCTTATAGTTGAATATTTGTTTATTCTAATTGATTTTTTTATTAACGATTGCTAGTTGGATTTTCCTTGCATTGGTGACAGCCATGATGTGATGAGGGGTCTAGGGGTGGTTACAGACTAACGTCAAGTTCTTACAAGTATGATGATTGACATGACTTACATTCATTGTAGTTACATCCCAAGGATGGAAGTTACATAGGTTGTTGTGATTTATGTCCTATAGTGTTATCATATTATTGTTCATATTCTTTATGAAAGCCAACATGTGGATTTCTTGTGGGATTGAGCCTAGTTCTATGCAACACATTTGTCTCCCATGGAACTAAAGCATTACCCATGTTGCTATATGAACTGGTGGGCATAGCGATGTTTTCTTGAAGCTATCATTGAGGTCCATTTCTTTGAAAAATATTTGGCAAGAAGGCATTGTGGATGCTTCAAGGGGTTGTGGCTACTTGTTGAGGCGTGATTATTCTCTAAGGATGAATGCATGCTAAATTCTTTTGTAGTTGATATCTTTCAAGACTATGTGAGAAGAAGGTAAGCGGATTTTTCAAAAAATAAAGATTCTTTGTTCCTTTTCATGGATGGTTTCATAGGTCTATAGTTGGTCATGGACCGTTTGTTTCACTTTGCAAGTGTTCCATGTCTAGGCTTGTTGTCAATCTCTTTCTTTACAATGGGTGTAAGCATGGTGGGTTTTCCTTGATGCATTTTTTCTTTCATATCTTTCTTTAATAATTGGTATTTCAAAAGTCTAGTATATTAAGGAATGTATCTAGGGTCTGCTATATTTTTTCTTTCTTTGGAAGTGATGAATTCTTTTTTCTTTTCATGCTTTCTCTAACAGAAGAAGTGGTGATGGTTATGTATGTTATGGAGGTGGTAATGCATGTGAATGTTTGCTTGCATATGGGTTTTTTCTTTCATTCTCTATAGTTTCATGTTGGGGGTTAGTATGGTTCAAGGGGATAGTAATGTATTTAGGAATGTGAAAGAGACTTGAGTGTTGGCTTCTTTTGTGCTCGTAGTTTTCAATTCATTCTTTCTTGTATAGGTAAAATGGATTCCCTTGACCTATTGCGAACTAGTTTTTTCATTTACAATTACAAATATGTGTTAGTGTCCCTATTTATAATGTGGGTCAGACCTCTAATTCCTCAAAAAAAACTAACTCATTCAAAATCCAGGATGCATCTTCCTGTCAAACTTTGCAATAAAATGAGTTTCAATTTTTATTTTGTAGTTGATAGTTGAACACAAAGATTTTGTAACATATGTGTGTACTTCCATCCAAAAAAAATTTGACTCACATACAATTGAGGCCTCAACAACCCCCCCACCCCCCCCACCATGTCGACCGACTTGGGGCCCCACTTTTGAATGTTATGGAGGTTGATAAAGTAAATGCTACTCCCCTTTATCTTTATCTCTTTAAGTTAACTAAATGATGTGTTGATATCAACAACTTCCCTTAGTTTCAGAAACTCTTTTGTGGGGGGTCTCGTGAATTTTCAATACTTTAAGTTTCAAATTTTCTTGATAATCGGTGCATTCTATTTTGATTAGAGATGAAAAGAAATTTGGTTGTATTTTCATGGATTAACTGATCATTGTGCTTGCAGGAATATCTTACAATTGACATCAATCTCATGTTTCTAAAAGAATCTCTTTGTTTCATTCGGTATTTATCTTTTGACCTTTCATCAAGGTAGACTCCTGAGTTTACTCCATAAAACCATGCTCCATCCATCCTTTCTCTTATCCTATGATAGATCCGTGTACTTTATTTTCTTCTTATTTTCAAAGCTATCAGAGTCAATATGGAATCCCTTTCTTTAGGGGACTTTAATGTGGTACACACATTTGAAATTTCATTTTTTCTTGTCTTGCAAGCATTATCTCTTATTGTCATTGATTTGAACCCTATAAAGCATTGTGCATCTTGGAAAAGGTTCATATTTCATTTTGAATGCAATGTTGTGAAATACATTGAAGGTTCCCTTTATGGATGGAGCGATGATTGTGCATTTTTATGAATTCTAACTTATGTGTTAGTATATAATATGTTTAGCTTCTATTCATTTGTGTGTCTTGTTGATCTTCATTGTAGAATGGAAAATTTTGTTTTGTGTGACCTTGCAGTCATATCTAAAAGTTTAAAAAGTTTATGTTTCCCATGCATGCACCATTCTACATCCCTTTAGAAGACTATATTGCAATCATAACTCATCACATTATCATAACCTTTCAAAACTTCTTTCTTTCCTAAGTTTGTGATTGAGTTTGGTGTTGCACAAGTTTCCCAAGTTTATTTTCACAAACATTGCGGTACCATTTGTTCATTTCCAACCCATCACATGATGGTGAAAATTATATTGTTTCCAATGAAACAAACATGGTGCATGAGTTCGAAACTTCTACATTGTAATTGTTTTGATGAGAATCATAGCCATTGTATTAACCATAAAAACGATCTTTGAACAAATTGTTACACATCGAATATCTTAAATGAATTGGGACTAATGACTCATATTCATTGATTCTCATCGTACTATATCCAAACTTCAATCTTTTAAAAAATTGTGATACTCAAGACAACATTTCAAAAGTTTAAACCGTTGAAAGGATTGTGACTTATCACAATGCTTTGAAATTTTTCATCGCATAGAATCAAAAGTTTCTAGTTTTATGCAGGTTGCGTTGTGTTGCACTAATCCCAAAGGTCATTGCTAAAACATAATGTGTGATGACACCAGAGCCACAACATAATTAAAATAAACACATCCAAAACAACATTATGCAAAGCAAGACACAATGGGAAATGTTCTCCCAAAGCCCCGAAGGGGAAATTTTATTAATCAACAATTTTCCCCAATATTTTTCTATAGTACAAATGGTCCTTTATACAATATGAAGTGACCATAATGAATACATCATAATTTGGAAATTTTTTGAACTAGTTCCATCAATATCTCCCTAACTATCTCCTATGATCTCTCCACAATCTCTCCATGATTTTCTCAACAATCTCCATCCCTATATTCACTCAATTCTCTCCATATCTTATTCCTATATAGAATTTATAGAATAATTCTACAACATTACAATAATCATACTATTAATCATTACAAGTAGGAATCACTCATTCATGTCCCTTAAATGAGTATTCTTCATTAAAATGGTCTCCTTTCCATGTTTTTCTTTATCGTTATTTTATCTTTATCTTCGATTTTCTTTTTTATTCTTCCTTGGTGTTCTTTCATCTTGTATCTGCAACACAAAAACATTGCTAAAATCCATGTAAAAGAGTATCCATCCACTGAAATACATGGGTTTCTAGCCGATGTATCTGCCAATTCTATATGAAACTCCTTCTCGTACATGTCTTATCAACCATTCTTCCATTCCAAGTCTTCATTCATGTACCTGTTACTCCCCCTGTGTCAACATTTGCATCCTCATCCTAAGTTTAGGGTTCACCTATAATCCTGCAATCGATTCCCCTACATCAATGTGAATAAATTAAAAAGGAAAAAATATCACCCTTTGTTATATTGGCATGGTGAGGACTATTGTATTCCATTTGAGTTTGAAACCATTCGCAAAACCTAATAGTTTGAGAAGTTGTAACCACTATGCAAGGAAGAAAAAGGATTGTCTTCCCACAACCGACTTTCTCACTTGTCACAAGTTGATTATATTATTCATTTCCCCTCCTATCAGATATATTATTGGATAAACCATTTGGGAGGGGAAAATAGTTTATTTCATTGAAAATATGTGAAAAGGTTTGGGGAGGATGACCATCAGTTTCCAATTCACATGCATTGATATATGCCTCATTATATGTATAACTTGAAGCTTCCACTTATCCACAGATTTGTCATATGAAATAAAAACCTATGGTTTAACGTAACCTACCAATGAAGATCCCTTCTGATTTTTCTTGTCACATGCAGATAGTAGGGTTTGATATGTGGTCCAATGGCTCTCTCTCTCTCTCTCTCTCACACACACACACATTGGTATATATATATATATATATATATATATATATATATATATATATATATATATATATTCGACTCACTAGTTCAATGGTAGTTAAATGGAGTAGTTCTATTTTAGACTTTCCATTTTTAGACCATCACTATTAAGCATACATGCATTCTTAAGAAAAATTTCACTATTAGTTCACTTTTTCTTAATTATGGAATGTTCTTTCCTATATTAGTGTATATTGCTCATTCATTGTATCATTCGATTATTGATTAGCTCATTGGAGTAGTGTGAATATATTTTCTCATTCTTCCATATTGAATATCTCATCCTTTTTTTGATAAGCTTTGTTTGTATTTTCTTTAACTAGGTCTCCTCTATAGGTTTCCATGAAAAAATGACATGGTATTAGAGTCGAGCTGCTTGGAGAAAACCATACAAGCCATAGAATCAATAAATCATAGTTTTTAAGAGTGTATTTAGTGCATCTG
The DNA here is from genome assembly GCA_900067695.1 of Picea abies. Taxonomy (NCBI): domain Eukaryota; kingdom Viridiplantae; phylum Streptophyta; class Pinopsida; order Pinales; family Pinaceae; genus Picea; species Picea abies. Next base: position 7,973 of record CBVK0101603597.1, read on the forward strand.
AAAATGTCGCAACCTCTCCATGTTAAAAGGTGTGGAAATCGCAAGCACACTTATAAAATTGGAAATTTATGGATAGTGTCGCAACCATTTTTTCACAGTTTTGGAAAGTGTCGTAGTATATCCTTTCATAGGGGTGCGACACTATCCTAAGTTCCGCACGGTATCCTTCACATAGGGTGAGACAGTGTCTCAGGATGCCCATTCAGATAGTGAGACACTCTTGAAAAAGCATTTTTTCAGTGATTTCTCAGGCAATTTTTTCTGGGTTTTTCAGAACCGATAAGAGGGATGGATACGCCACCAATTCTTTAGTCAAATTTAGTGATAATTAATAAACCTTGCAATTATTTTGAATGGAATCTGAAGGATGAATTCCAACACAAAAGGAAAGGATTGTACAATTTGATGATGGCGATAGAAACAAAACCTACATCAACAATTAAGAAAACTATATGGGAGAATAGTAAGGATGAGGCCACATGACTTATTCTTGAATTAATTTTAGTTGATTTATGGTTTCATGTTGTTTCATGCAAGACTCCAAATGAGATCTGGACCACCTTGGAAGGCCTCTTTGGAAAGCAGAATGAGATGAGAGATCATATGCTTGAGGTAGAGTTGAATACCTTGGATCCTAAAAGTTTTGATAATATACAATATTTATTTACCAAGTTTAAATATTTGATATTGATCTTGGAATCTTGTGGTATTGATAAATATAAACAAGAGGACCAAATTATTCTAAAAATATAGGCTAAGATAGGACCAGAATATGTTGTCTATGTCTCCACTTTCAATTATGGAAGATATCTCTTGGGATCAAAGTGGAAGATTCCTACCATGGAGTAGTTCGTTGATTCTCTCACACATGAGTAGGAAAAATTCATTCAGATGGGTCTAATTAAGAAACCCAAAGCACATGCACTCACCATGCAATATGTAAAAGGGTCATCCAATAAAAAATCCACACAGAAAGGAAATGCGAAATAAAAGGAAAAGAAGGGATATTCCAAACCATTAAAGGATTCTTCAGGTTCCAAAGACTCTTGAAATTCCAAAGAGAAGAAGAAGAAGAAGAAGGGAAATAAGTACACTTATTGCAATAAGTCAATTCATGAAGAATCCACATGCATGAAGAAGCAAATCGATCTTATGGCATAGGTACTTTAGCAAAACAACCTTGGAAACTTCATTCATGAAGTAGCCAAGAAGAAAAAGGAAGAAGATCCTACATATAATAAAGGTAATCATCATGCTCTTGTTGCAATTAATTCCTCATATGATTCATGGATTATAGATTTTGGTGCATGACATCATATGAAAACGAAAGAGGAAGTTTTTACTTCTTTGAGTTCATGCTCAAGACCCCCTATTCTCATGGGGGATGATACTCCAGTAGTAGTAGTAGGAGAGGGAAGAGTGGAACTCGCTAATGGAAGTTTTGAGAATGTTTTAAATGTTCCAAATATTTCTATAAATCTTCTCTCAGTTTATCAGATTAGTTAGACAGGTAAAAATGTTGAATTTACATCAGATTCAATTTTTGTACTTGATATGCATGCCAATTCCATTATTGCAATTCGTGAGGTAGATAACAAACCAAGGTTGTATAAATTCACTAAGTTTGTTGACCATAACTCCTCTTTACTACTTACACATGTTGATGATAGTAACAGAGTATGACATGAGAGATTTGTTCATTTAAACTTTAGGTACATGGAGCAACTTTCCAAGCAAGGAATAATCAAAGGCTTGCCAAACATTTACTTTTCTGAAGGGGTTTGTGAGGGATGCATTCTTGGCAAGCATCCCAAACATAAGTTTGAAAAGGGGAAGGAAAAGAGAGCCTCCTCTTCCTTGGAGCTTGTTCAAAGTCATCTCATGGGTCCATTTACACATCCATCCATCAACAAATCAAGGTATTTCCTCACATTTATTGATGATTAATCACGCTATACTTGGGTTTATTTTCTGAGTAAAAAGTCTAAAGTTTTTTAGCATCTCAAAGACTTCAAAGATCTAATAGAGACACAGACTGGAAATAAGATCAAAATTCTCTGTACATACAATGGGGGGGAGTATATCAATAGATATGTTCATAATATTTGTCATGAGGATGGTATCCAATTGCAACATATAGTTCCATGCACTCCATAGTAGAATGGAGTTGATGAAAGGATGAATGGATATCTCAAGGACATGACCACTTGCATGTTGCATGCGAGGTATCTTCCTTCCAAGATTTGGGTTCAGGCACTTAAATATGTTTCTTACATACATAACATGTCTCTTTTGGCATAAAAATGTTCTGACTAGGGTCCTTCTTAGGTTACCAACAAAAGGTACCAAAGTAGTCTAGAGCGCTGGAATTTTCATCTTCCCATAAGGGAAGAAGTTTCACTCGAAGCGCAACTGAGACAAGAAAGAGAGGGAAGGGTAAGGAGAATACTTAGAAATACCTCTGAGTTATTAAGACTCACTATAGTATTCGCAAGATAGACTAAACCTGTAACAATTCTGAGCAATTCCTATTGGGAATAAAGAAACAGAGTTGCATTGCCATTCATAAAGAAGTATTTAAGTATATCCGACATAAAGATAATACAGAACAACATTCAATTCATGCATTAAGACTAAATACACAGGATATATATTCAAAATTTAGGCCTCCAATTATATTAACATATCAGGTCCTTCTCACAACTCGATCCTCATACACAAGTGCTCATAAGATGTTATTCATCAAATATGAGACAATATTACAGTCTCTTTCTCCTTTACATCTAGACTGATACATAACTATGATACATTGATATTTTGGTTCTTACCCAGATATCTAAAACTTAGCAATGCTAATAGTATAGACCATTACAATAGTGACTCTCGTACAATAAAAACAATAACAAAAACTATGATGATATTAACAACAATACTAATCTCACCCCAAAACTCCATCCTAAAAACAACAACAACGATAACATCTAATACCATCAACCTTTTACAATCCTATCAGTCTCATATATGTAATCTAATATTTAGGTTTGTTGGTTGAGAACCCGAGAGTTCTCTCTTATTGATCTTGTTGCAACATCTTTCCTCAAAACCGATGTTGTGTTGTCCTTCCAATCACTTTTTGTTTATTTCTTTATCTCACTGTCCAGCTCCTCAACATCTTGCAAAACTTTTGTTTACCAAAATAAAGCTGCAATATGATGTGCACAACTTATATTCAACAAAACGAAGGGCCCAACAGGTTCCAACCACAATCCTTGACTCGCCCCAATTCAAGTCTTTAACTCTTCTGTGGTCTCTGGGTTGGCTTGTTTTTCTTCTTTTCCTTCTGGTTCCAAGTTGCTTCCATTTCCATATTGGACTATTTCTACTTTATCTTATTCAAAAGAAGGGCCCAACTTAGGTATGAGTTCAAGGGCTCTCTTCCTGACTTCTTGAAAGTTGTCCACTTTGTCCTGCCATTTCCTGACAAGCAGTGAAGTTTCAACAATGGACTACTGAGTGGCATATGTGATGCATCCTTTTGGTTTGGACACAACTAGAGAGTTCCGTTCTGAGTCATCTATGGCATCCACTTGATGCATATATAGATATGTTTTCTGGACTATAGGTCGAAACTCTCGTAGTTCCTTCTTAGCCACAGTTTGAGCTTCGTATAATGCATTGAGGCCATTGTCTACCTTGTGGATTTTGTCAAATTTCTTATGTTGTTCCATCAGATGCAGGGTGTTGGCTGCTTCTTCATTGAGTGATTGGATCTTCATGTGCAAGTCCTCCAATGTTTGGTTGTGCCTTGAAATGATTCCCATCCAGTCGTTGATTTCTCTAAAGATTTGTGTGCATTCTGCAGTCCTTTTGTGCAAGGTTTCTCTTACATTGTTCTCTTCCAACAGGATTTTCTCCATTTTCTCTCATATCTTATTGGGTTGTAGTTCAACTTCTTTCTTAATGTCTCACAGCTATGACTCGATATTTTCTTCTCTTTCTACCAGTTTTGACCAAGCTACATGAATTAATTCAATATGCTTCGTAGGCTCAATTGTTGTGCTGGATTCTGGTAGCTGATGCATTGTCTTCCTGACCGTTGTCCAAGCCTCTAAGAGTTTTCACTTTACCTTTTCCACCTTCTTTTCTTCCTGAATATTTGAGTATTCCTCATGCATTCATTATGCATGTGCAAGGAGTCCTTCTTGTTTCTAGAACTTGACTTCTCATTCATCCTGTTGGATCCTCTGCTCCAATTAATCAGTCGAGGCTCTGATTATTCCTACCAACTGCGTTGTTGGTGTTAAATTATAAGCTTGATTTATTATGCATATTAATTCTTTTATTTTCTTCAACACTTTGATTCCAATTTAATAAAATTCAACAATACCAAATCATAACCGAATAGAAATAACTATGTAGACAAGTAAGCATGCACATCCACAACACATATACCCTGGGGAAACCCTATACAGGGAGAAAAACCCCAGCAAACAATATTCCTTTA
>CBVK0101603693.1:0-12720 GCA_900067695.1 Picea abies
TTGGCCTTCACGGCCTCTTGCATCTCATTCCAAGTTTCCTTAGCGTCTTCACCTATGGTCTCATTTTTGTCCTGGCTTCTTTCTTGACGGTTCCCTGGGTTTGATCCTGAGGTTCCTGTCCCTGGTGTCTTGAAAACTATGCCTCTTGGCCCTTTCGCTCTGTCCACCAATACCTGTTTGTATGAGGGGGTCCCATTACCCCCCCTTTGGTGTTCATGCTGCTTTCTGATGCGGCCGTGATTGTCAAACCCTATGACATGTGAACTCAAGTATTGTTTATTTTATGTTACCTTAAGAATATATATGCATTGTTTCGCTTGAAAAGGTTTAAAACTATATCATTCACTTTTCTTCCATGCTTAGCATCTTGCACCATGCTTAAACTAATACTTAATCATTTTCTTCTTCCTTTTCACTTTCCTTATTTTTAATTAACTTAATCATTATCATAAATATAAAATTTATTATTATCTAAATTTTGTCACGTAAGTTAAGATATTGTAAGTTTATGGCCATTTAATTCAATAAATAAATGTTTAGAGAACGTGTAACTTGCTTTTGAACATTAGCAAACACCTCATAAAACAATGGGTTATGCTCCTAGGGTAGTCCCAACTATAAGTTTGGGCCTAGTGGTAAGGTGTTCATGCGTGTAATTTAAAAAAAAAAATTATAAATTTCATATTATTAATAAAATTTAGATTATTAGTTAGAAAAGGAAATTAAAAAGAAAATGATTTTTTTTATAACTTAATATTATCTGTCATTTCAATTTGGTGTATGAATGTGGATCAAATTGATTATGTATGTAAATGATGTAAATATGTTTATATGGATTCTTACTGTAGAATTTAAGACCAGTTCTGATTAGTAAATGGTTTGGATTATGTGATAGATTTTTCAGTGAACCCAAGCTATATAAGTATTAATGTTAGAATATTAATACAGTCTGAGTGGGTCTAATGATTAAGAAGATGTGTTTCCTCCTAAAAAGTTACAAGTTCAAATCTAGAGGAAAAGGTATAAATACCTCTGTAGACTTTAGCATGAAATAAAATGTAGGCAATTCTTGAATTCATGAGATATCCTTCCCCTCCTTTTTCAGAAGAACCATTCTTGCAATTCAAGGGACAATTTTCCATTCCAATGTTCATGTGCTTCATGTGGCATTCTTCATTGTTACTCAAAAACAAAATCTGGAAATTGACCAAACTGGCACTGAAAGAGGGAATTGCAGAACTTGGGAAAGAAATAGATAGTGTATTTGTTTTTCATTTGGATGCTTGAGAGTAGAGTGTTATTATTCCAGGCTATGCCCATAAAGTATTCAGCAGATTTGGACTCCTTTTGCCTACATTGAAGAATACTCAAAGGGAAGAGTATCTCCGAGGGAAACTTCCTTGTATTATGTATGGCAATGGAAGATAGTGTCATCACTGTTTGATGGTTGGATGTGTAAGGGTGCTCTTGACCTGATTCGATTTGCTGAGCATGAGAGAAAATCGGTTGAATTGAGTGAGATAGCAGCCCGTAACTTGGTTCCTTATTTTGGTAGCCTTAGCCTGGCTCGGGAGTGGCGTTTTAGCCTGGCTTGGGAGTGGCGTTTGTGCTAGATACCTACAGTTGGGCAGAAAATTGCTCGCACACATCCAGTTTCTTTAACTATCTTCTGTTAAAAGATTAGTATTCTATCTCTATTCATAAATCTACATTTGAATTCTATTTCTGATATGGAAATATGTATATGTATATGAATGATATCTGCCTAATTCCAAATATAAGTATTTGGATGCCATGAAATCTGTTAATCTGTGCTTCTTCAATTCCGCTGCATTTTATTAATTGCACTCGTGCATTTTGTTCGAACTTCTATTGGGCTGTTAATTGCCCAAGTATTAATTGTGTTCTTGTTTTATGGTTAAAATCTATGGAAGAGGAAGGGGACGTGACATAGAACTTCTAATATCCTGCCGAATGTTCAGACGCTGTAAAGTACTTTGGTCATCAATACAAATACAAAGGCCCAAAATATCAGCACCAATTTTTTTGCATTTAGCTTAATCATTCAGCGGTAGTGCATTTTAATATTGCTATTTTCCCCTTTTGGTTTGTCTGCAACTACAATAACATCCAAAAACTAGGCTTAGGTGGTTCTTGAACATTTCCTCGGTGATATGATGCAAAACCCTTGTAAAATCTTACAATTTTGTTTATATTGTCTCAATAGTTGAATCACAAAAGAAAAAAAATTATGGAGTTGCAACCCAGAACCAAAGAGATTTCATTATATATGATGATATGTATGGTTCCAGTTCTGTCAAACAGAATTAACCATTGGTCATTGCCTGAAAACTTCTTTCAAGGTCATGTGGCATGTACAGTGATGTAAAACACGACTTTTTAGTTTTTGAAAGTATACTAGTGTCTCTGTGTAATATGCATAGCTTCTAGCATAAATGGGGCAATTGTATGAGAGAATAAGAGAGATGAAATGAAAAGGAAGGCCAACCTGTTATATGGGATCATAAATCTAAACATTAGCATAAGACATGCCTAACAGTTTCACCTCCATTGATAATGTCTTTACTGTGCCTTACTTGATGCATGTACCTTGTTCCTCATCTTGTAGATTTTGAGACCTAGCAGTCCTCTATTTGTAATTGCTTTACATTGCCTTGTTGCCCATTTGGTGGTTAAATGTTAAAATCATGTCGCTGTTGCTTTATGAAGAGCTACCTACCTCAAAGCCATTAAGTCATTCATGAAATAAGTTGACTCAGTTCAACGAGGAAAAAAAAAACGAAACAAGATTCAGACAAGATACAAAGATATTGTTTAGATCAGTATTTGCAAGAAATCTACTAGCTTTACTGACGCGGAAAAAACCGTTCATATTGCATGCTGTAAACATGATAAGACAAGAAAATAATCATGTACAAAATTTATACTCTGTAACTTACTTTATATCAGTTGACAAAATCCCAATGCCTCAGGATAGTGCTGTACCACACTCAATAAATTGTCTCTATTATTCATTGTGAGTAGCCATGTAGGGTTGGCATGAACATCCCTCCTTGACCTCCTCGCTGAGTACATTTTCTACAAACTGTGCCCCATTGCCATATTATGCTAAGACTTTATTTTCTTCCAATGTTGAACTAGAAAATCTCAAGGCTCAAACATAACAGTTCTCTATATTTGATAGAGAACGATTGTAAGTGCTTTCCTATATATGATCAATGAATCAATCGTCAAGCCAATCCAGATGGAAGTGTTCTTCTGCAACTTCCACCCAGAGACCAGAAATGCTAGAGGCCTTGATATCTAACCATTGATGTTCAATCTGTTCATCACAGATGACATGCATCAGAGACCTTAAGTCACTAGCCGATTTAGGAAGTTGCTTCACACGAGAACACTCCCTCATATCAAGTTCTTTTAAGCTAGATAATTGCCCCAATTGATCTGGGAATTGTTTTAGGCGCCCACACAGTGAAATATCAAGGTATTGTAGTTGTCTAAGTTTACAAATTGAATATGGTAGTTCTTCTAAACTTGGACATGCGTATAATCTGAGCATTTGCAGTGAGATGAGATCTCCTATATCATCTGATAACTTATGAAGATCATGGCAGTTTGTGACAGACAACCGTTGAAGGGAAGTCATATTAAATATACTCACGGGCAGTTCCTCCAAATTGCTACAATGATCAATAGTGAACTCGAGAAGACTGGGGAACTTCAAATACAACCCCATATATAATCTGGTCATATTTCCACAACCCTCACATAGAATCAAGGATAACTTCTCTAATTTTTGCCAGGATTGACCGTATTCTTGGAGGGGAGGAAGAATTACTCTCTCTAACTGAACAACTTTTAGCCGAGTTAATGAAGAGAAGACTGATACACCTTTGAGTGTAGCACGCTTAGAATTGTGATTGACAATTATCAGAACTTTTAATTTATGCATTGAATGCATAAATGGCGGAAGAAAGTATTCACTTGCAGAAAAGTTTAAGATGAGAGCCTTAGCCTTTGGGAAGTTCATATGACACCAATCTTTCTCCTCCATTGGACCTTGAGATACAATAATGCAGCAATCATCACATTCAGAAACAAATTATGTGCAGGTAAAATGTAAGAGCCAGTAAGCTTTTGATCAAGTGAGGCAGTTCAATATTTAAAAATTGTCAGAAACAACTAGGAGAGAAGAGAAAAAAATATGCACCAAACCTGTGTGGAAGGAAACAATCTCAGCATCGAATGTACACTTTGCTGCCTTTTTCCACTTTTTGGGAATAGAATCGGCTTTCTGAGGCATAATAAGCCTTTTGAGTCTATTTATAGGCTCCTGCCTGGTCAAATACATAGCCAAGTCTCGCAGCATATCATGCTGAGTTAAGGAAAGATCGCGGCTGCTACCATAAGAGTTCACCATGGTACCTCTGAATAGTGAATTAAAGTTGCTATGTCAGCTGAGAAAATGATTTAATCAATGCTCAACAAAAGATCCAATCCTCTCCTATCAAACAGTGTAATAGGCAGTCAGTGACTAGCTTTATTGATATATATATTTCGCAGTTCTGCTTTAAACCTGTTTATCCAATGGTAGGTTTTGAATTTATCATTTTGGAAAAAAGCTTTGAAAAAACCTCATGTGTCACAAACCAGTCCAAATGCTTCAAAGAAGTTAAGCAATGGCAAAACAAATGTGTGAGTGGCTTACTTTTGATTGTTCACCAGATTCACAAGATTTCGACTCACAAGTTCTATTAAGATTGTGAAAGCAGCTGTCCATTCCAACTTATGAACATAAACCCCCAAATCTAACAATGAATCAGCAGAGAATTTTTTGGCCTCCGGAAATATTCCCATGTCCAAAAAGCACTCTCGGACTTCTTCATCCAAGGTATCTATGCTTGTTGCCATGCGTTTCAGAAGCGCTGTTTTGTGATATTCAGATATTGTTTGTCCTTGAGAAAGCTTGTCCTTGGCAGTGATCCATGCTTCAGGAGGCTGACCATGTAGAGACCTTCCAATCACCTTAAGAGCGAGCGGTAATCCTTTGCATTCTGCTATTATCTGTAATGCAAGTGTTGCCAATTGGTTAGCATCTTTAACACCCTAATTTCTACAGAGGATAATCCTCAATTCCAAACATGTTTCATTGACAGTCTACTACATTAAGATCAAGAATTATGTTGTATTGCAGTTAAAGTAGAAGTGTTGGGTTTATCTTGAATTGGTTAGTGATGGGTTCAGAGTTGGTGGCTTATAGGTCCATGGTATTGGGTAACCCATGGTATTTTCTCATGATATTAGCATGTGATAAAGCTTATTTAAAGGGTCAAAGAACTCTATTGTCAAATGTCTTGAATGGTCTCTTCTTTAGTTAGTTTGGCAAAATTGACAAAGTGGATAAAAATATATCTTTGAAAGCTTGTTTTTCTAATAAAGTATTTTCAGATTAAAAATCTTTTGTGCATTTTGTAATTGTTGATATTACTTCTCTAGCTATGGGTTTTACATTTGGTATCATAGCAAGGTAAACATGGACTCTCTAGCAAGAGTGGTTTGATGATGGGAGCCATGAAGAGAGTAGATGATATGTAGGTAATAAAGCAAACATTCTTAGACCATCACATGCTCGGGCATGCATTGTAAGCATTCATTTTGGAGTTGTAAGTTAATCACATTTAAATGGACATATGGCTGTAGGAGCTATTTCGGCATGCATATGCCTAGTTGGATGAATCATCTATGGGACATGTTGTATTCCTATAAACCCTGTTAATAAACTTTGAAGGGATAGGTGGTTATTCCAAGTCAAGTTTAAAGGGGAATGTTGGAATTAATCTTGAATTGGTTATTGATGGGTTTATAATTGGTGGTTTATTGGCCCATGGTATTTGCTCACAGTGTTAGTAGGTGATGAAGCCTATTTAAAGGCTTGAAGAACTCCATTGTAAACTGCCTTGAACCACTTGTTATTTGGTTAGCTTGAGCTTGACCAAATTAGGCAAGGTGAATAAAAATATATTTTTGAAAACTGGTTTTCCCAATAAAAAGTTTAATAAAAATATCTACTTTGTGATATTTGATATTACTTCTCTCACTATGGGTTTTACAAGAAATACCTCTTTGACCAGGTTGTCATCTGCTGTTTCTGGAATGGAATTTTGATCAAAGGCTGAATAGCAGAAAAGGGACACGGCATCTGGCTCTCTTAAACACGGTAGGTCGTATCGGTAATCAGATTTAACAACAATGTTGTTTCTAGTTGTAATGAGCGTCTTGTACCCTTTTCCTTCAAACAACAGTTTTTCAAGGTGATCAATTTCCCAGACATCATCCAGCACCACCAAAGTTGGCCGAGGTTCCATTTGATGAAGCCTTTGCTGCAGTTGTATACGTGCATCTTGGATGTTGTAAAAATCAGGTCTGAGCCCTCCAACAACCTTGTCCCACATTCTGTCCAGAAGTTTCTCGATATTTGGGCACTGAGAAACAGTTTCAAAAAATATTCTGCCTCTAAAATGATCTGTAAACCCAGAATAGAAATATATAAAATTAATCAGTGAAAGGGATTGTGTAGCAAAATCCAATGCCTTCCATTGAGACACAGGTGTGACGTACCAGATAAAGGAGTAGGTGAAACTTTAGAGAAAGACTCCTTGGTGCAAGAAGAGCATGTTAAACCAGAAACAAAATTCAATAAAAGAAACATTGTTCTCTTTCTGCACAATTTCCCAGGACAGTCAGATTGAGGATTGGATCCTATTTCATCACTTGTCTTGGGTGAGTTTGCCCCCCACGAAAAAGGGCCAATTCAGAAACTAAGTATGTTACTTTTGGATTGTAAATTGGGTAAGCTCAGGGGTCGACATAACTCCCTGCTTAATAGGCACCCTTGTTCTCACTGTGGCTGATGTCTACACCTGCCGTTCATGAAATTTCAAACAATCAAGGTCTAACCATTTATTATTTCACTAGTAGCACCCCGGGTGACCTAGGGTACTCTTCCATGACTAAAAGACCTAGCCAAGTTGCTTGAAAGGGGAGGGTGTAAGCTGAAACCCTTTAATTCTGCCTGTATGTGTCCTACTAGTATGTGTGAAGACTCTACCCTTTGATACCAGAACAATTAAATCTTAGTTGATTCCAACTATACACTTGAGCAACTAGTTGCAACAGGTAATTTCATTAACTTATGAAACGCACTAATAGAGAACATAGATCTTAGAGCAACATCAGAACAAAATAATGTTTTGCTGTCCTATTATCTCTGTGGACTTTAAGGACTAATTCATATAACTCCTCTCACCTTTGACTTCTGTGTCATTGCAAAGAGCCGTTGCTAATGTGGTCTTGCCACTACCACCCATGCCTTTCACTGCGAGCAGGGGAACATCATTGCACAAGAAGCGTTTCTTCAGCTCATGAACCAAACTCCTCAAACCAACTTGAAAGTCGAACAATTCTGGGACGCTCAATTGGGAAGCCGTTTTACCAATTTCCAATTGATCCATATGCTCTTCGATGATCTTATTCTCTGATTCTTCCCTTATTGCTTCAATTTTGTGCTCAATCTTCTCAAGCTTATCGTCCATTTTGTGCTCAATTAAATCCTGATGGAGTCTCAAACGATGCAATTCAGAATAGGTAAGTACCCAACCTTGGGTTTGAGTGAACTTGACAATATTCAAGTCCAAATCTTCAATTTTCTCTGCATATTTATAGCTCTTGTAGATATTTAGGCGGTTAACCTTGGAACATTTTTCAACCAGCTCAATCCCCTTCTGGAGCTTCTGATAGAATTCGCTGAGCACCCTCTGGCTATGTTGGGACAACTCTATACCAGTATTAAAGTCGTCAGCCAGTATAGGCATCATTCCTTCCAAAGTTTTTTGGAGGCGTTTGCAAGCCGCCTTGCAGGCGAAGCTCTTCTTTAATACATGATTAATGATTGCCAGCAGCTCGTTCGGTACAGCACCCGCAAGTGATTGGTTCACCAAAGACGAAGCCATTCCAATCAAATGATGGTTCCAGACTCTCGGAACTCAAAACTGAAACCCAATAACTGAAATCTTCATTGGGTATACTAAACATAAAAAATCTTCATTTGGCAGTCAGCTGCGGAGCACCGTGAAAAGAATCTCTATGTGGACCAGGCAGGAACAGAACACAACGCAGAGAATTTTTTTATTGGTAGCAGATAGTCAGAAGCATCGCAGAAATCCTCATGTGGTCTGTGCTACAAATCCCAATCCGCGTAGATTAGTGACCACTGACCACCAGATGTCAGAACAGATTGTTTTCATCCGCGTTATGTAGAACGAATTATTTGCATCCGGGTTGACGTTGACTTCCATTTGAATCACTACATCCGCGTTGACTCTGACTTCAACATAGATCATTCCCATTTATTCACTCACCTGACTAGCTATCCCGTCCAAATCTATCAATATATCGGACAAGTGTGTTAGAGTCATTGACCCACCTAAATTAAGGAAATTTAAATTTTTTTATCTGAAATACCAAAGCAACTATATTTTGAAAAGGGAGTCAGTTAAAAGAGAATAAATTTAATCATGATATTGGAGAATTTTTCTAAATTAAGTTGGAATTTATTAAATTTACTTTAATGATAGGATTTCTTTTTAAAATTATATCTTCACTTTTCACTTCATTGATAAAAAAAAATGTTAACAGCTATACTTTATCGATAAGAATTTTAATCATTCCGTTAATCAAAAAAATTATTTTAAAAAAATTATTTCAAATTATTTTTAAATTATTTAATATTAAATTATAATATTATATTCGTTTTATTCATAACTATTATTCACTCGAATGATGATGGCATAAAGATGTTTATTTTTGACTAAACTAGTGGGGAATCATGGAAAATGTCATTTTGCATAATAAAATACTATTAAAAAAAGTCAAATCAAAATTTAAGGAGAAAATGTGGTGTGATAAAGAGTCGGAGGAAAAAAGAAAATTAAGGTATATAAGGATGTAATCAACTCTAATCTAGAAGATCAAAATTATCTATCGGTTTGTGTAAAGAAAAAAATAAAAATTGCTAAGATAAGAACAAATTCTCATGAGCTCCATAGTGAAACTGGGTGTTGGTCAATTCCTAAAACCCCATGGGATGAAAGAGTGTGTCACATTTGTGACACTGAGAAGGTTGAAGATGAAAAGCACTTTCTCTTCTTAGATTGTCCCGCCTATACCCATATTAGATCTTATTTTCAAAATAGTTGTCACACTACCAACCTTCCTAACCTCTTAAGTCAACAAAAGTATGGTGATCTTAGAAAGCATTTCTTAAAGATAAGTTTTTGTAGAAAACATGTCAATCAATTGACAGGGTTTCTAAAACGATATTTGTCCATCTATAAAACTTATTCCACATCAAAAAACATGAAAATCTATAAATACACATACTCAAAATCCATCAAATCAAAAGTACCTGTAAATAAATTAAATGAGAACCACCCAAAATGCATTCCACATCAAAGAATATGAAAATCCATAAATACACATAGTCAAAATCCATCAAATCGACCTGTAAATAAATTAAATGAGAGCCACCCAAAATGCATTTCGTCTTAAATTTAGTTATTGGGACCTTTTTTTTTCCCAAGAGAAATTACTCAATTTTATGAAAGGTATAAAATCATTTACAAAACTCTGTAACCAGACATATAGCCGGATTATAGTGAGAACCAATACAGATCTGGACATGCAAAAAACTAAGAATATTGCTGCCAGGGAGTAAGAGAGGAAGATCTACGAGTCCAGAATTGACACAGCCAACTCAAAGAAAAACTGTAAATCTCAAAACATGCCTTGTACAGTCAAGCGCCCAATGATGTGAATCAAAAGCCACGGCCAGTGACACCAGCCTCCTTCACACTGCAATCGTCGATGGTAACGCGAGAACTATTGCTATCCTGGCTATCACAAATGAAATCTGAAGCACAGAATACACCACTAGTTCTGTCAATCGCCCAATGTAGAATTGCCACCACAGCAAAAAATGAGCCTGCCTCCATCGCCGAACAAGTAGACAGGTGCTAGTAGAAACCAAGGCACACTGTGCGCATTCCGGTGCTACGAGCTTGTTTTAAAATTCGAAGAGATTGAAGAAGGAAGTCGGACTCTCCTGTCCTCTATCACAGTGATAAATGGAAAGTCTGCCCACCACTTCACTGAGAGCTCTCTTGGAGAGTGCATCCGCCTCAGAATTGAAAGATCTGGGGAGATGGCGGAAGGAGATGTCAGTGAAGGAGAGAGCCAGCTGTTGTGTTTTATGTTTCCAGCCCTCAACGTGGATGGACTGGAGATTGCACTTACGATTAATCCAGTCAATGATAACTTTTGAGTCGCCTATGACCTGAAGGTGATCTAGGGACCAAAAGGAAGCCAGCATAAGTGTAGTCCATAAGCCCAGAAGCTCGGCTTTGGTATTCGTACCCCTACCACAACTTAGAGACCACTTTGTAGTCCTCTCCTGGTGCGATTTGAAAGTGCCTCCAGCACCACAGCATAAACCTATAGACTGTGCCGCTCCATCAAAAAAATCCACAGAGTAGCCTACCGGTAAGATAGAATCAACCTCTTTGTAAAGATGTGCCTTGAATGTAGACTGCTGCCAATGGAAAGAGGCTTGTGATCTGTGGCAGACCACCCAAAGTGAAGGGGAAGCATCCTCAAAGAGCGCCTTGTTACGCTCTAGCCAAATATGCCAGCTAACGAGAACTGCCAGAGTAGGAGGCGTAGCTTGGATAGTAGACCAGGTGGAGAAACATTCAATAAAGGTGGCACCGGTCCAGAGGAAAGGAAGGGAGAAGTGCTGCAGGGTGTGCTTCCAAATGTTTTGAGCGTGGATCTGCTTCGAGTGTCTTCATGACTGTTGGATCACATTTTAGTGGAAGGACAAGATAATATAAAAGGATGAGAGTTTGATTATCCGAATACCTTCCAGTCGTTGGATCAAACTTGAATTCCCGTCAACCGTCGGATCATTTTCGAGTGGAAGGATAGGATAAGAGAGATAATATCTGAGATCTCATTTATGAAAAATTCTGCCAGTTGTTGGATCATTCTAAGTGGAAGGATAGGATAAGATAGAAGAGTTGCATCGTAGAAATATCAAGCCATAGATCTAGGATCATGATCGACGAACAACATTTATTACAGGTATAAATATACGAGGAGGTTATGCTCCAGAAAGTTTGAGATTTGAAATACCTGAAGCCCAGAAATTTGAAATGAATAAGGACCATCGGATTTGGAGGACATACAATGACCATTGGATCAGGGTTGTTGGTTAGTAGACCACGTCATCAAGGACACGCAACAAACCACTTCTACAAGCACATGAGGAGATCCATGTCAACAAGACTACGTCAGCAAGGACACATGGTGCAATCAGACAATGACAAGTGTCAAGCTAAATCAACATTTTAGGTACGTACAAATGATGAATCTGAGTGACACATGGTAGTAGATCGGCTCGTGACATGTCATCAAGTGACGTAAGTAAGTTATGTCACTCTAAGAGTTTTACTTCGGGAGTTTTACCACCAGCACTTGCCCAAAGTCCTGAAGTCCCGAATGTCGGGAGTTTTACCACCAGCACTTGCCCAAAGTCCTGAAGTCCCGAATGCTAAAGTCCCAAAGTGGACGTGAGACATCTGATCTGAAGATCACTTCGTGAGCATTCTTGACTATCGATCTACTATAGTGGAAGGATAGTGTAAGTGGAAACGTTATCCAACAACAAGTAGTCTCCACCGTCTTATGACTGACTCAGTAGGTGATCACTCCGGAGGAAAGAAGTTGTTGAGATTTGAAATCTCCGAAGTCTGGATACCCGGAGATCTCGAGCATTGATCTGAAAGAGACACACGTCAGTGGATTGGCAGCTCCAGAAGATTGACGTACAGAGGAAAGAATGGGTTAAGATTTTAAATCTCTGAAGTCCGGAGACCTGAATGAGATCTTGACCGTCGATGTGATGTCGGGTGTACTCTCAGCCGTTGATCAAAATACAGTGGAAGGATATCATAAGTATAATAGAGGAAGTCACAAAGTAAATGGTGGCCATCCATGTCATTGCTTGATTAAGTCCTGGCCATTGGATTAAGCAATGAAGGATATATGTAAGGATTGAATATAACCATTGATCTTGTTCTGTGATATAACTATGATGCATCCGATCTGTTCAACAATATCGTATTCAGGATATTTGAAAGGTTGGAAGTCACGAAGACCTGAAGTCTCGACAATCGTCCATCTCATCGGGAGATTGAATCGTGACAGTTGAATCGATAAACGATCAAGAGATTGTCTCACCTAGCGTCTGGTCAACACCATTGGTCATATGGTAAAGAGATTTAAAAGGGAGAATGTAATGCGTCGCTTAAATTGATAAGCATGTGGTTCTATGCCAATGATCATATGAACATGGTTTGAAGGAAGCACCTATTTCTGTAATCAAAGAGACGAAGAGACGAAGGAAATCGATCCATACCTGTGATCGATTTATGAAAGTAAAGGGGATGCCAGGTGTAACGTTGAAAACTTGAAATGATGATCTTTGGTGGTCCCAAAAGTCATTGTAAATAAACAAGTTAGTTATAACTTGTTGCACAAGTCGGCTCAATAACTTAAACAAGTTTTGAGCATAAGCAACTATAA
>CBVK0101603696.1:0-10818 GCA_900067695.1 Picea abies
GGGTTTTGTAGAAGGGTGACAAATTGTGGACAACATCATCCATGCCCATGACTTGATACACACACTGAAAATCTAGAGGAGAGGGGGGATGATAATCCAACTTGACCTAGAAAAGGCTTATGATAAAATTAGTTGGCACTATATGGTCAAGACTCTAGAATCGTTTGGCTTTGCACAACACTAGACCAACTGGATTGTCAACCTAATCTCAACGACCAGTTACTTGCTTTTATTCAATGGAGCCCCAGCCAAACCCTTCTGGCCTTCAAGAGGCATCAGACAAGGAGACCCGCTATCACCTTTCCTGTTCATTCTAATGATGGAAGGACTCAGTAGAAGCATAAAAAATGCAACTGCAACAAGAGAAATAGCAGGCATCAAACCTTTCAAAAATTGCCCTACCTCCACGCACCAACAGTTCGTTGATGACACCTTACTCCATGTCACACCCACGTTCAAGGAAGCGAAAGACTATAAAAGAATATTAGAATATTTTGGGGAAGCCTCTGAAGAGGAGATCAATCACTCCAAATGCATGATCTCTTTCTTCAATACCAACCTAGCAATTCAAAGAAACCTGGCAAATATTTTGGGGTTTGAACACAAAACGCTCCTAACGAAATACTTGGGAATCCCCCTGATGGATAGAGCATACAAAATGGAAACATGGGAAGGAGTGATCAACAAACTATAGGAGAGGGTGAAAAACTGGACTTACAAATCCCTCAACCTAGCGGGGAGACTTATCCTAACCAAAGTGGTTCTGCAAGCAATTCTGACCTATATGGTGTCAGTGTTTCCTGCTCCCAAAGGAATACTACAAAAAATAAGAGCCATCCAAAGGGACTTCCTATGGCGAGGAGCGAAAAATAATAAAAAATGGGCCTTTTTGGCCTGAGAGAAGGTTTGCAAACCCAAATGCAAAAGAGGCATGGGGGTACAAGAACCACAAGTAACCAACGAAGCTTACGGGGTGAAACTTTGGTGGAGATGGGTCAAAGAAAAATCATCACCATGGGAAAACCTCTAGAAGGCCAAGTATGCCCCCGACATCAATGACTGGGATCGAATTCGCTTTATGGGCATAAGGGAGGGATCAACCATCTAGAATCTAGTCTAGTGCAACAAAACCTGGATCCAGAAACATAGCTTCTGGAAAGTGAGGAATGGTAAAACGACTATATTCTGGGAGGATGTGTGGCAATAGGAACCCATAATGGAAAATCCATATAGGGAGGAACTCCAACAGGAAATGACCACACAAGGAAAAATCAAAACCCATCACTACTGGAAACAAGAAAATGATCACGATGGATGGAGGATCTAGGACAAACTCAATCCACAAAATAGAGATCAGATCACAACAATAACGAAAGACGTGGAGGAGGAATTGGGGAAAAGGAAAATTATAGTCTCCGAAGAAGAGGACCAATTAATATGTGCTAGGAAAAATGGTGGGGAATTCAACTTAAAAGAAGCTCAGAATTACATCACAGACCAGGACCAAGATGATCCGTCGCAATAGTGGGGAAATATTTGGGGTAGCCCCCAGTGGCCAAAAATCAAAATGTTCAAATGGCTAGTACTTCACAATCGCATTCTAACCTGGGAAAACCTAAGGAAAAGGGGTTTCATAGGCCCATCATGATGTCACCTCTGTCAAGCTAAGGAAGAAACAATGAATCACCTCCTCTATGAATGTAATTACACAACAGAGATCTGGGATTGGGTGGTAGGCATCTTTCGCCAGTCCAATAGGACCCGAGGCAACATCAACACAACCATCAACAATTGGAATGAGAGTTACAACAAAAATGAAATGGTGAACCTTTGTTGGAATCTCATGTCAGGGATGATCATATGGGCAATATGGAAAGAAAGGAACTGACACATCTTCAGGAATGAAATCTTTTCGGAAGAGAAAATCAAGGAAGCAATAATCTCACAAATACGAGAAATGACGCAGAGCCGCAACTTCCAGACTGGAAAAGAGCAACTCATAGGCTAGGACTCTCACATCCTGGAATATTTTCACCTAAAAGACGAGCACAAAAACACACAGGTAGGGCAGCCACCGCAACTCCAAATAGAAGAGCGCAACTGGACACCCCCTCCGGCAGGGTTCCTTAAGTTGAATTTTGACGGGGTGGCAAAAGGAAACTCAAGAATGACAGGGATGGGAGGGGTGATCAGAGATAGTGGTGGTAACATAATTCAGCTATACGCTGGGAGTATGGGAAACTCAACCAACAATGTAGCTGAATTTGGAGCCCTAGAGCTCGTTCTCTAAATTCTAAGTCGCAAAAGGATGACAAATACTATCGTGGAAGGTGACTCCACCTTGGTTATCAACACGGTGAAGAGACTCCAAAATGGCACTAGTGTGGGCAAGGTTCAGAGACACTAGTGCTTGGCACACTCCCTACAAAAAATCTAGGAGCATCTGCAAACAATGAACACAATGGAGTTGTGCTGGGTACACGGGTCAGTGAATGGCCTGGTGGATAGAATTGCTAATGAGGGGGTTAGCAAAGAAGGACGAGAACTAGACACTACCTAGATCAACATCCTGAATGGACAATTTAGAATAGACTTCATCCAACTAGCGACAAAAGATCGTGACGACAGCTTAAGCAAGGAAGGTCACATTGAGGAGGGCAACGAGAGGCCCATTGGAAGGCATTAAGGACCCAAGAAGGATATGACTGCCCAACACTCAACCACCAATTACAATGCGGGATCAGATTATACAACATGTGAGGGTATGACAACAAGGTCATGTCAACAGTAAGAATTGCGGGGAAAGACCGTGGGAAAGTATTGACAACAAACAACAGGAAGTGAATGACGTAAGGCAAGAGAGATTGACATGGACTAGTATTGATACACCACGCCAAAGACTAGGTACGAGGAGTATCACAGTAGAATATCAAGCGAGCAGGGGCAAGGGACTGTACAGGGATAACAATCGAGTCATCATGATCATACATACTGTGATAGGGAAAAAGGACGGGAAGGTTCACCTCTACGAGCAAACCATGATTGGAAGGATGGGCCTATAGTTGGGAAAGTTAAATAAGAGAAGAAATAGAAGAAATAGATGCACACAGGAAGAGCGCAACTGCAGGGGCTACCATAGATACAAGGGAAAGGAAAGGAGGATCCCCTGTGTAGATGGGAACAGGTTGAGAATCCAGTAAAGGAGCTGCCATAGGCCAAACGGGATGGTGCGAATGAAGCAAACGCACAACAAAAGAAACCCCCTGGGGAAGGAAACTTCGAATAGTCCTTGACGGGTTTCAAGGATGGAGCAAGTAGAAAAAGATGTGGAGGGCACCTTTCATACTCTGGTTGCACCGAAAGGAAAAGCAACCATTACCCAGTGGGAAAAGGAAATCAAAGAAAAACACAAGGGCAAAGCATGGGATGCTCTGACTCGGGAAGTAGACTAGGTAATGAAACTGGGAGCCACGTAGCCCAGGGAAACCCTCTACCACAAAACGATGGAGATGGCATGGCAAACACCAGGGAAACCCTCTACCACAAAACGATGGAGATGGCATGGCTAACAAATATGATTATCAACAAAGTGATCTCAGAAATGGAAGACGCCATACTGGAGGACAACAAGGAACAAAAGAAACTATTGAATGAAATCTTGAGTCACCTTGGCAATCTAGAAATCATTACCAAACTTCTAGTTGAGGTTGAGAAGGACAATAAATCCAAGATGGAGCAGTTGGCTGCTCAATTCCACCTCTACCTATGTTATGTCCATCACATGGACATCACGCCAGCCAACGGAAACAGAGCGCCAACACATATCAGAAAGAATCGCACGATCTCCCAGAAGGAGGAGAACAAGGGCCAGGCGAATGAAGGAAAAGGAACACATCATTGTCTTGGACTAGTGTCTGGTTAGTCTATTGTCAAGTCAGATTGTCTTGGACTAGTGTCTGGTTAGTCTATTGTCAAGTCAGTCTAGTCAGTCTAGTGTCAGTCCCAACTTTTGTTTTTCCTCATGTCTGTAGTGATTATCTTTTAAAAAACGGGATATAGTAGGACTGGGTTGGTTTCCCATGGTGGTAGTCTAGTCACACCCCTCGTTTATTTCAGAAAACGCAACTCGGGAACCTCTGGTTTGGTTTCCTTTTTGGTAGACCATGGAATCCCCCTTTTTTGTATCATAACCCTCTTTTAGTAATACAGGTTCTTACACTCACTTACAAAAAATAAAATTAACAACATTATTATGAAAACTTTCCTCAAATTACTTATGAATATGAAGAGTGCCAAAAATTGAAAATAAATATGGTGAGAGAAACAAGATACCATTGAAGAAATGGATGAAAGTCAAATTGAAAAATGAAAGGGGCTTTAAATTAGTCAAATAGTCGTTAACATTTGAAATTAACCATAAACAATATAATAATAAAATAATAATAATGAGTGAAGATGAGTCAATAAGGAAAAAAATAAATTAAGAAAAAGACATTGGGAGGATGGGGTTACAGAAGGATTGAGAAAAGGGTTAAGAATTTTTCAAAACCAGAGATATTTACAGAAGGATTGAGAAAAGGGTTAAGAATTTTTCAAAACCAGAGATATGCATATAAATTAGGTTTCTTGTGAGAGGTTATGAATAATAGGCTTCCAATAATGGATTAATTTATAGCCATCTTCACTATTAAAATTATGTGGATGTTTTTTGATTTCAAGAGATTTTAAAATTATGAGTGAGGTGTAATAGGGTGTTGAGGGAAGAATTTTTGTTTGGTAAAAGAAAATGATGTGAGGTGTAATACGGTGTTGAGGGAAGAATTTTTGTTAACATTTGAAATTAACCATAAACAATACAATAATAAAATAATAATAATGGGTCAATAATAATGAGTGAAGATGAGTAAATAAGGAAAACAATAGATTAAGAAAAAAGATATTAGGAGGATGGGGTTTACAGAAGGATTGAGAAAAGGGTTAAGAATTTTTCAAAACCAGAGATATGCATATAAATAAGGTTTATTGTTAGAGGCTATGAATAATAGGCTTTCAAGAATGGATTAGTTTAAGAAATTTTCAAAACTAGAGATATGCATATAAATAAGGTTTCTTGTTAGAGGCTATGATAATCAGGCTTCCAAGAATGGATTAGTTTATAGTCATCTTCACTATTAAAATTATGTGGATGTTTTTTGATTTCAAGAGATTTTAAAATTATGAGTGAGGTGTAATAGGGTGTTGAGGGAAGAATTTTTGTTTGGTGGAAGCAAATGACGTGAGGTGTAATAGGGTGTTGAGGGAAGAATTTTTGTTTGGTAGAAGCAAATGACGTGTTTAGATTTATGGGAGTGTTCATCAATAGCAGATTTGGAGATGTGATTGTGGGTTGTGTCAGCAATATGCTCTTTGAGACAAGGTTTAAATGATCTATTTGCCACTTTGACCAATATATGATTTGCCACGAAAACTGGGGTGGATGGGAAAACATATAGGTATGAATTGGTTATATGATTTTTCATAGGAGCATGAAATTTAGTAAACTCGTGAACCAAACATAGAATCCAATTTTTATTTAGCAATACTAAATAATGGTTTAAGCATTGATTATATTAATTATTTATATAAAAAAATAAAAATAAATAAAAATAAAAATAAAGTAGATTATAATAATATTTTTTTTTAAATAATTTAATAAAAAAAATGTTTCCTCTAATAAGAATTTAGATATCAAATTTATGAATTGCATTCATAAAAAATTATATATCAAATTTATAAATTACATAAAATGTAATAAAATAAAAATTTAATTGACATTTTAAAATTATATAAAAAAAAAATTAATGAATTTTATAAAATTCAATTTGTACAAATTGAAAAAAGAAAAATAATTGAACCCTTATCCTATGATGCTTGATTTTTTTATGGATGAATACTATGTGGATGTTTTAAAACTTCTTATATAATATTCATCTAGAAAGTTCAAGTATTATGATTAAATGTAAAAACTTACACATTTATATAGTCAATATGTTTATAACATTATAATTAAATGTGAAAATCTACACATTTATATAGTCAACATGTTGATAGCATCATGATGAAAACCTACACACTTATACAATCAATATGTTTATAAAAAGAAATTATATAATTATTTAAAAAAAATAATTGAAATCATAAAATCTTTTATAAAAAATTATAATCAAATTCTATATAGTCAACATACTCAACATGTCTATAAATTTAATTTTATGGAGTGAAATTGAAAAAATATTTTTTAAAAAATTATGATATTTTTTTATAATTTATTTATTTATAAAATAAAATAAATACAAACCATTTTCTATATATATATATATATATATATATATATATATATATATATATATATATATATATATATATAAACTAATTCCTATTATATTAAAGATTTAATTATTTTTTTTACTTTACTTTACACAACACATAAATTGACTCAATTTTAGAAGCCCACTATTCACTACATGAAATATTAATCTTCTTCATTTAAATATCAAGCTTTGGATTGTCCTTGTCTTTTACATAAATTGACTCAATTTTAGAAGCCCACTATTCACTACATGAAATATTAATCTTCTTCATTTAAATATCAAGCTTTGGATTGTCCTTGTCTTTTTCCCTTCTCTTCCTCACACTCTTATTACATAAATTGACTCAATTTTAGAAGCCCACTATTCACTACATGAAATATTAATCTTCTTCATTTAAATATCAAGCTTTGGATTGTCCTTGTCTTTTCCCCTTCTCTTCCTCACACTCTTATTGTTTTTTTGTTTTTTTTTTCTCTTTCCTTTTTATTTTTTAATCTCTTTTTTCTTTCTTATTATCAATTCCATTCTTCTCATTAAAATATTATTTTTTATTATTATTAATATATCTTAATAATTTTTTATTTTTTTTATCCTCATTATATTTTATTATCTTAACCTAACAACCACTTTTATTTTAAATTACTTTTTATTACCCTATCCTCTATGAATCTATTTAGTTCACTTTAAAATATCCTTATTTCCATAGATTATTTTAATACTTTTTAAATTCTCTATGAATTTCTTTAATATTTTATTTTAATAGTTAACTTTAATTATTTAATATTTTTTTATAACTGCTATATATTTTTCACTTATTATAAATTTGAATCTTACTATTATTATTTTATTTTTTTTAAATAAAAGGAGGATCCTTGCATTATATCAAAACATCAGATTATAGTTGTAAGTCACTTGGCAGCCACTTGTCCTGCCACAGAAGGGAAACCAAGACATGTGGCTCCAAGCGATGATAGTTCTATCATGGTTGTGGAGTTGTTTTACAAAATTGACAAAAATGTTGAGAGTTTTTACTGGAACATCATTCCAACTAGCTAACCTATGACATGCTACATAGAGAGCCACCATTTCTATGCGGGCTATACAATTGTGAAGAAAATTGAAACTAGTAATAGACAGAAAATAAATTGGGTAGGCTGCTTTAAACCAAAGGGGAACCTGGGCGTCCATTCGAGGTGAAGGCCGGGACAAACTTTTGTTTGCACGTAGGACAGCTTGCAGACCCTGGTGCATCTGAGAAGGCCTCCAAAAGAAGATCCAAGCACTGGTTGATGATATTTTGTCCTTATGCCTGCTCGTCCTATCGTTGCCTGATGTCAAAAAGGAGTTCTAGGTGCTCCCCAGTCAAATAATGTTTTTTCTCTCCATCGTCTGAAACTTGCCAACTAGGAGGGATCTCCTCCTCCACAATACATCCACCCTCCCACCTGCGAGGCTGAGAGTTGGGGACTGAGGCAGATGCAGACTTTCCTTTAGGCTCCAGGCTTGGGCCTAGCTAGGAAGAAGATGATGGCCCTGCGTGCTGGAGAGAAGGTGAAGCCTTCCCTTTGTCCATGTTGAGGCTCGGAAGATTATCTGTCCGAGAACCAATGGCCATCAAGAGAAGAGGTAGCGGTTGTGAATGCAAGGTGGGGGACAGGGCCTCCTCCTTTGGAGTGCACAGGGAGGCCTAGGTGGGCTGAGCGTTATTGTTGTGAATGCAGGGACAACTGTATTGGGTAATGAGAGCTCATTGGGAAGCATTGAGTCTCTTGTCACGAGTGTAGGCATTTGTGTTTTTGCCTGATCGTCTGGGTTTGCCTCTTTCCCTAGGCATGGTGGAGAAAAGCACAGGGGTGGTGGAAGGGTAATGGTGGTCTGGGTAGACACGGAGAGCACGTTGGGAGGAGAAGGATAAGCCTAGAGGGCTGAGAGACACAGTGCTGGAGCGATAACTGGTAATGAGAATGAGCACACCATGGATGATTTTAATGCCGCTGAGGGCAATTAAAACCTTTCCCATCGCCATTGAAGGCTGACAGGACTGGTTTAAATCCTTGGTACCTGCAAACTGGCTGGAACGCGCACCTTGATGCTTGCTCAGGCGCACTATGCTAAAATCCTTAAAGGTTCGTTGCATGGTGAATTAAATCCTTGGGGGTGGTGGTCTGGGGCAGTGAATTACGTCGCCAACTGTCCCGCCCAGGTGTCCTCCCTCCTTTGCAACGTGTCACTCCTTCATCGCATCGTGTCACCCCATCCGGGTGTTTACTATTCTTATTCAATGTATTAGTTTCATTTGTTTTTAATGATGGGTGAAGTTAAAAACCTTAGAAGATTTTAAAACTTCATATACAGTTTTTATTAAAAAAAAATCATAGATTGTTTTAATTTCAAACTTTCTCCACACTAACAATGTTGTTACATTTTTAATTTTTGTTATTCATAATGTACAATCAAATTCATTTAATTTAATATGGAGAAATAAAGATTTCGAGTGTCCAACTTGGGTACTTTTTTTTTTCCACAGAAAATTTTACTTTATATTATTTAAAATATAAATTGTTCGATTACAAGGTCCATCACCATATAGTTCAAACAACATCAAATGGATACTCCAAGATCCATTCCATATCCCAATACCAAAATGTCCCTCATACAAACATTACCAACACACGGGTTGTAAAAGAGAAAACAAAATAGAGGTAAAAACCCCAAATAAATCATAGAAAAGAAACTGAACCAGATGTCGCACACCCCAAAAGGACCTCAAAGTGATTATCCAACACTGCTCACCCCCAAAGGACCTCAAAGTGTTAAAAAATAAACCGCACACCCCCAGTGTGGACCTCAAAGCTCTGGTTCAAAGCCTCTTCAAGCCAAGGTGAAGAAGGTTATGAGAGACCAGAAAACCAAAGAGAAGCCAAAACCCCCAATGCAACAAACCCAAGAAGCCTCCATCCAAGCATCAAAGATGTCGCGCAACTGGGGTTATGGCTGAGGTCGAAAAAGAAAAAAGAATTCGGTCCTAAAACATGAGTACTGAAACTTCACCTTCTTCCAAGCACCGCCACCCGTGGGGACTCAAGAAAATAACACCCCTCCTCCACCATCACCTGACTCACGTACACCCTGAATCCATCGCATCGCACCGCTCTACAAATCTGCAAGCCCCGGTTGCATTCATCCTCGCCTTCGTTTGCCCAGACCTGAAACCTTGCCCACGTCCTCTCCCCCACATGCCCATACCGGTAGCCACATCCTCTCCCATGACTGCAGCCTCCCTGGAAGAGGCTCACGCCTTCTCCCGTGTTCGCCCATCTCCAAGGAATAATAAGGATACGACTAGAAAAACCTAACCGCAGAGCCCCTGTAGAGGTCTAACAAGTTACCCATCCAACTCGGGTACTTAGACCCCTAAATAAGACATATAATAGGACATGTATACATGTATGTGTATATATAATAAAATTATTAAGATTAATTTTTGAAGATGTGTATATATAATTAAAAATAAAATGTAGTATTAAGATTAATTTTTAAGATATAGATAATAACATTATATTAAATATTAAATGATCAAATATAAAAATATTAAATTCTAAATAATACATATAGAATAAATCTCAAATTGTGGGGTAGTTTTCTCATTAAATATCATCACAATATATATATAGATAAGATAAAATTATGACACTAAAACATCAAGGTATGTCATATGTGGTTTTGTTCATTTTTATTGTATATACAAAAGCATCCCAGGTACAACTTAAAATTATTATGAAATTGCATTTAACATAACACCATCAAATTGTTTCGCATGGAATACAACACCATTAAAGATTACTTTGATATAGAAGCCTGCACACATTTCAATTTTGAAAATCACCAAATAAGAGGTTCCACCTCCATCTCCTATAGAATTTGTAACCTATACTATGCATGGTCTTTGCTATAGAATTTATAACTTGATTTGTAACCTATACTATGCATGGTCTTTGCTATAGAATTTATAACTTGTCCGATGTATGCTTTACAAAAAAATCAGCATTCAAATTTAGGAAATTGTTATTATAGTATATATATTGTTAATTAAGTGAACTTCATTAATGACTTGTAAATTAAAAAATTGTCATTATTTGACGATTAAAAATGGAAAAATACCCATCAAATTTAACCAATGCTAAAACATGGTATTAAGGTACTAAATTATGATATTAAGACATTATTATACTATAGATGAAATGTTAATAACAAACACAAAATAAAGTAGTTTTTGTAGAAAAATCTCATGATCTCATACTCATATATTCATATTATTGGGGAATAAAGCTCACATATTTGTGTTCACATTCACCAATATCTCATCTAAGAAGAAAGTTGGTGTTCACACCCACCAATATTTCCACTCTAGACCATCAAGCACACCTTGGGGCACATCTAGGCACCTATTTTTTTTTTAGGTAGTGGG